>LLKJ01001307.1:0-38506 GCA_002242865.1 Clarireedia sp. CPB17 | reverse complement strand
CGTCAAGGCTGGGATTAGGTGGGGTTGGGGAGGGAGGTGGAAAAGAATGGAAGCTCGAGCAGGGTTGATGAAGAGCAGTGAAGATGGTAAAAAATGGAAAAAAACAAAAGTCAGAGAAGGTTGAATGAAGCCAAGTGGAATAGTGGAAAATTTAGAAGAGTAATGCATGTAGTACAAAGGATTTTGTGGAAGAAACTGTCGATAGAAGGAGAGATATAATATAAATTTGAGAGGGGTAGCGGGGCTCTCCAGCGCAAAGTAAGATATCGAAGACAAAACTTTGAAAATGATTGAATCAGAAGATTGTATTGCCATAGTAGATTGTTTGGCAACAAATCTCAGTAGTAGCACATTGACCCAAATGATGCTGCTGGTCTGTGTTGAAGAGCAGGATGGGAGCGGGAAAAGGGGGGGGAGCGTAGCGTATATCGAAAGAACCTAAATACCTTTCCAGTCGTACATCTAGTCTCCTTGGCCGTATCAAGTATTTCCTGTACAACTAATTCCTTCTCCTTATTAAATAATCGTGTGATCGTGGAAGCTTCTTTGCCCTCGTTTTCTTTCTCAATCTCATGTCTAATAGTTCTGAGGCCATTAAGGAGAGTAGTTGCTCGTTCTACAAATTCTGACCAACTGCACATAAAATAGTGTATTAGTCAGTGATAAACACAGGAATAGATGATATCCTTGCCCAAAAAGAGTAGATACGCACCGACTATCCTCTCCAGGCGGCGCCTCCTCGTTCGCAGCGATAGCACCATGAGCTTTTCGAAAAGGATTCGCGACATAGATCCATGGAACAGATTCAGACCTCAAGGTCGTGACGGGAGGTAATCGTTGGAGGAATTCGGGGATGGTTTCGCCTAGTTGCCATGCGCACGGTTGGCCGACGTAAGGGTTGTATTGTTCGGTGCTTTCCTTGAGAGCAGATGCTTTTATGGCGGCATTTGCGTCGGCTTGCTCGGTTAAAGTAGGTTCGTGGTGCGTCCAATATTCAGTAGGAGAGAAAGAAGCAGCGCGGGCGTTGAAGTGGGATTTAGTTGATGCATCACCTGATAATTGGGTTAGATATGTTGATGGTGATGGTTGGAAGACCTTGTGCAGAGGGTGAACCGTAAAAGTCTGATTCATCGGATAGATATCCTTCATCTCCAGGAGCAGCCTTCCCCTTCCCCTTCCCATTTTCCAGCGTCATTTTTGATAGATGTGAGTGCAACCTCTTTACTTGCCGGTTGATCTGCCGTTGAGAGTGTGCAAACGGGTTCATTGACGAAGAAACCGCATGGACTGAAATACGAGTTTGAGCGTGTCCAAAAGAGCCTCAGAACGATCACTGGACCAAACTGCGGATGATATTGATAACAAGAAATAAAATTTCTGAAGAAATAAATATAATGTTGATAACTGGAGGGGCACTGATATTGAAGAAATCCTCATGCACAATACCTCTATTCTCTGCACCACCACACAGTTGACGCACGGGCCTTCTTGTTTGTTTTCTCCTGCTTGCTTCAAGACGACGATGACGATAGACAACGCAGCCCTTGGTTCTCCATATAGAATCGCACCAACATTAAAACAAACCGAGTGATAAGAGACTCATCTTTGCTTTCGCTGCCTGTTCGGCAGATTGGATCTTTCATATGCTATTTGTGCCACTTTCTGGCAATGCATGGGGTTATGCCCTTGGTCGTCATCCTTGTCGACGAAATATGGACGAGTTGTATGTTGCGTGATGTGCGCTGGATGCTTAGAGAAATGCCTTTCACATGTGCATCTTCAAGAGGCATGCGAAACGACCCCTTTTCGTAATTGTTTCGCACTGCACCACTGTTACTTGTTTTTATATCTCCGCGAGAAGACTTGTAGGCAACGGCGCCCATTGTGGCTGAAAAGTGGCGGTGCAATTCACACAACTTTTCTTCCCGTCCCCGTGTACTGGTTGCAAACACCTACACGGCAACACACTCAAATTGGGTAGGCTGAACAAACAAGCAGTTCACACAGAGAGGTGAGAGAACTATCTATAAGTTAGGGAGGAAAGTAGAAGGGCTTTTTGTTGACTAGAAGAGCCACTCACCACGAGGGCTTGGTAAGCAATGCTTGAAAACATCGAGAACCTCGATGTCGACCTTTTAGATCTACCACCAAGTTGTATCAAGTTCTGGCCGCATAATCCTTCATGGTTTATTGTTGGAACGTACGAGTTAGATAAAAGTGAGGATTCGACTAGGACTGGAGAAAAACGACCACGGAACAGCAACATAGACGCAAGACCATTCGCCCATCGCGAGGGTAGTGTATGCACAGGTCCTTTGAGCTTCCACAACTATTCCGAGCCAAATCTGTCCCAATATGCAGATGAGGATGAACAGTCCGATGATCTGGGGGATGATGAAGAAATCCAAGAATCTGAGAATCAGACACAGCCATCCACTCTCCAGGAACGAAATGGAAGTGTGATGCTTTACAATCTCCAGAATGGCACCTTGTAAGTCTGTTTAGATGCTTTATGTATTACTTCTAATTTACCGGAACACAAACTGATTTCATACTAGAAAAGTCCATCAGTCTCGCCCATATCCCTATGGGGCCATATATGATCTTCATTTCTGTCCCACAGACCCAGACCTTTTCGCTGTCTCTTCCAGTACCGGGAGGATATCTCTCTTCAGAATTCTGGATAAGGGCAATTTTGTTCCAGACATAGTGCATGTCGAAACCTGGAAAGTTTTTGATGACTCCGTTCTCATCACCTATTTTGCATGGTGTCCTCTGCCACAGGAAGAGGGCTTGAAATCCCTGGTCGTGGTCGCTTCTACCGGAGTTGTCCAGCTGATCGCTGTTACCGGAGACACAAAGTCGGATTTCTCTAGCAATGAATTGGGTTTACGGAGAGAAGAGCCGGCACTATCGTTGCATTCGCTGAAAGTACCATACGTCGGCGAAGAACCGCAATATGCATATTGCTGTGTATGGACTCCAGCCCCCGGAGGACTGAGCAATGGTTTCTCTGGGGTATTCTCAGGCGGGGATGATTCAAAGCTAAGAGTTAGCATCCTAGGAACTACTATGGAAGCAAATGATAACTTCAACTACAATATTACTACCACCTTTTCCGGACATGATGCAGCTGTGATATCGATCCTTCCTCTTCCATGCGCAGACAAGAAATGGATCCTCCTCACGGGTAGTTACGATAACAAAGTTCGAATACTCACAATGGATTGGGATTCCCAGACGAAGCAGAAATCCATCGACGTTTCAGCAATACTGGATGTGGGCGGAGGAGCATACCGACTTGAGTTTCTTCATGACTATGCCGGTCAGCCAGCACAAACGAACCCTCATTTCCAGGTCCTCGCAACCTGCATGGAAGCCGGAGTGAAGATTCTCGATATCCAAAGAAACGAGGACGCATGGAGCATGAATGTCATAGCTCACGCTGATATCGAAGCTCCCAATTCTCCGACGCCAAGCAATACAGCCCAGCTTTCCTACGCCAGTGCCGTACAGCCAAACGTTGGCAACGACGGCGTAACATTTGTTAGTTCTTGTTTCACAAAGAGACAATTAGGTGTTTATAGGGTTTCAAATCCATGAAATAATGCAAAGTACACCTTATGATAAGTATGTTCGGATATCCTTCCCGCTGTGGATTACTTCGCCGCGGACCTCTTGGCTCGCAGGGTTTCTTTGCATGTCTGCCTAATGAACGGTGTTTTCTCAACCCAGCCACCATCTACGATCCTCCTTAATTTGACTCACAGGGGAGCATTTCGTACAAGTAAACAATATTTTCCCGCGACTGTTTTTTTCTTTCATTTTCTCTTCTCCCGAAATTTCAAAAGTTACCCCTCCACTAAACCCTAATCCCCCAAAATGGCTCCCCCATCCCACTTCCCTCGCAGCCTGGGGCAAAACATGGTGCGCGTAGCAGGTATATTCCAAGGTCTCATCGCACTACCTATTATGCTCACCATGGGATGGTGCGTCTTCGACTATCTGTTTGATACATATTATAACTGGTCGATCTATTATTTCGTGTATGTATATTCCCTCCACAACCCGCAAAGTACTTAGTATTCCTCATCCTAACATTGAAAAAAAGTAAATACCTATTCAACGCCCTCTGCGCCGCCATCATCCTCTTCGTCCTCATCGTTCAGCGCTGGGGCCCTCAACGCGCTATCACCAAGTCAATTAATGTCTGGTTTGAGAGTGTGAAAAGTGGTGCTGCGACGGCGATTTGGATGTGGCTTGTTATTGTTTGTTCTTAGTTTTCTTTTTTCTTCTCTCTCTCTATACTTTCTTTCTTCTACTTTTCTCCCGGCTGAAGAATTACGAATCGTCTCACTGCTGGCTTAGTCCTAGAAGAAGACCTGAACTCAGAAACAGAAATCAACTTTCTTATAAACCCATCATACTAACCCACCACACAGGAAAGTATCACAGGCCCTCCCCAAGCACGAATACCCGGCTATCCGCCCAGAGCAAGAGGCCCAGCAATCGCGAGGGCTCTCATCAGCTCTATTGCGCTTATGTGAGTTGTTTATTACTTATCCCCCGAGTTTCTTCTCCGCGGCCCAAGATAAAGGTGAGTCAACAACTAATACCCATTTCCCTACAGCTGTATATTCTACCCAACCCTCGCATTCGTAGTCTACGATTTCAAAAATGCAAGCGACGCAGACGAGGATCGAGGAGCAGCTGATGAGGAGGAGACGGAGAATTTGTTGGGTGAGTAAGTGATCGGCGGGGATGGGTGGAGATGAAGTTTGTATGTGATGAATGTGGGGAGATGGAGGCAAGGGAGGAAGAGGGGCACGGAGATATGCGTGTGGTTGGGATTGGTGTGATTGATTGATACGATACCTATGGCGCAGCATTTGATAGCTAGCGCGTTGTAAAATGGAGATTTATCTTCTTCAAAGATCCGTCGGAATCTGTTTGTTATCTATCAGATACCTCCATCAGCAGCGGCATCTTACGTTGATGGGTCTGCTGCAATATTCGCAGACTTCAAAACTCACATTGCCTCGCCTCTCTCACTAGCACGTCACTAGTAAACAGGCTTGTATGCCCTATCGCCTTCCTCGTCATTCATCCCCCACACCTCTCGCTCAATCACATATCACCAAACAGCAAATGGTAACTATCAATCTCACAATCATCACTCACGGTCCCAGTGAAGGTGCAACAACAAATTCTCCATTTCAGATATCGAGCCAAGAACAACACTCTACTTGTTTCAACTGATGGCATAGGTTTTTCCTCGAACTCCCTTGAATTTTTTCAGCACCTCAAAACCAAAATATTCTTCCTCCCACCACGCAATCCACGCCTCAACAAATCAAGCTCCCACTAAATCTCCTCACCCCTTCACTCAAGCAACAAGCTTCAACCCGCTCCCGTTCTTTCCCACTTCACAAACACCACATACCGCACAAACCGTGCCTTTGTATTTGGCCTGGTACTTGCTGCCATCAAAGGCACAGACTTCGAAAGGAGAGCCGGAGTAGATAGGAGTATGCGATGCAGCACAGACGTCGAACTCGGCGAATTGGTCGAATTCGATTTCGTGAGTATCGTTTGGGTTACGTTCACATTGAGCCTTGGTCTTTCGAGCCTAGACAGGATCGTTAGTGATAATCAGAGTAAAAAGCGCGGGAGTAACTCACATTCTCCAGAACTTTGGCACTCCCGCCGTTGGCCAGCATTCTGTTAGCAAAGCTCAATGCCGAGTTGAAGTTTTTGTTGCCGTATGAAAGCTTCATTGCGTTGGTCAAGGCCAACTGTCTGTGAACTACCTCTAGTTTAGGGATAGTGAAATAGGCGGATAACTCTAAGCTACGCTTGAGCTTCTCTGGCGATTTGGAGACTTCATCTGGGCTACCAATCTTTCGGCGCGAAAGTTCGATGGCCATTGCTACACTATACTCTGACGCAGTTGTGATAAGTTTCTTGGCTTCTGATACTTCAGCCGCGCTGGAGACAGCGTTCACAAGGAGGGCATGAAGTATGCCCTTGAAAATCTGGGCCCCATCTTCAAGCTTGTTTTGACGCATAGCATCGTATCCTTTTTGTAGGTCGACGGTAGCGAGAGATTCAACATCCCGAGGAATGAAAGGAAGTACTTTTCGTGGATCGGTCTCGTCAACGGTGCGTCTGACGTAGTTGACCAACGGTGGCAAAGCAGCGGAGGCCGGAAGGTAAGTTTTCGATGCTTGGTAAATCTCCAAGAATCGTGGTTTGAGTGGCTCGAAATTGACAGCACCGACTTGGCGATTGAGCAATTGCATCGCCGTTTCGAAAGAACCGCCGGCCACATGATCAGCCGCAATAGGAGAATTGCGAGCCCATAAGTCTGCTTCACTGCTACCAGCGCCGGCTTCAGCACTGTCGACATTGACAAAGTCACTTTCTACTTCAGGTACAATGTCATCACCCATGTCCCATCCGGCAGCATCTTCGTCGTCATCAGCCTCAACAAGCGCTCCATTCTTAGCATCCTCCTCTCCAGGCTCGTCGAATCCAAAGCCATTAGAGGTAGATGCGGGCTCATCTTCTAGTGAGAGTCCTTCAACCTGACCCAGTAACGCCTTCTCGAAGAATGATTGAGAGGTTGCCTTTGTTGGCCAGTTTGCCTTGTAAGTGGGTACGATGGGTTTAGGAGGAGTTAGCGGAGATCCAATTGAGGGCAGTGTAATTTGTTCTTCTGTGAGACCCGTAGCTTCGAGGATAGACTCGCATTCATCGGTGAGACCATGTGACTTTGCAGTCATGTAAGCAAGGGGATCTGATTCGGTAGATTAGCTTCTGTGGTAGGGGTGAGTAGCAAAAACTTACACAAATCGATTTCTTTAAACATCTGTATCCGATCCCCGACATCTCCTAGATACAATGCATTTTGAAATCGAGCAGTAAAATCACCACGGTGTTCCGCAATCTTGGTCATCCTTGTAAGCTTCGCCTTGTCTCCGGTGGCGAGGTAGAGGAAGGATAACTTGTCGAATTGTCGCAGTTTCTGGTAGGTCATCTCGACGATTTGGTGGTTACCATGGGCGAGTGCTTCGGTCGTCAGCCTTGACCAAAGCTTGGGCCTATCGAGTTGCTTGGCCATCTCGACAGCGACTTCCAAGTTTCCGCACTCGATGGCCAGTTCAAATCGAGTTTGCGGATCTTGCACGAACTGCAAAGCAATCTCCGGATAGCCTTTCTTCTGGAGATAGGAGATAATACTTTGTCCAACAAGACTAGAGTTTTTGATAATTTGAAGCATCTCTTCGTAATTTCGCTTGACAAGTGCAAGTTTGAATCTATACTCTGTTGGATCGATGTTCAGAATCTTGGGCTTAGCATTTCGATCTAAACAATAGACGGTGCGGGCTTTCACTCGCACAAGGTAGACGGTTTGATCTAATGTTCGCACGATTCCATTATCACCGTTCAGTAACGTGTATTTGATATGGTTGAGAGTTGAGTAGAGTAGAACGCCTGCATCATCCCAAGTTGCGCTCTTGATTCGGATCGTCTCGTGAAGAGAGCTGACTTGTTCCAGGGTTTTTGTGACGATAGTAACGTTATGCTTGCTCAGCAGAGCCGCGTACAAACCATCATTTGACCATACAACATATTTAACTCCACTGACAGCGAGCTCGGCAGTGGCCTTTTTCTGCTGGATGTCATAGAGATGCACGACAGTAGGTGTGATCAGAAGCAGGTTGCCGGTTCCGCCAAAATAAATGTCTGTTGTTCCATGCGGAGGTTTGATAGTTTTGGTGGTTGAATTAGAGAGGTCTTTGATATCAATTTGCTGATTTGAGGCGTTGAAAACTGCAAATCGATTTCGTGCCACAAAAACCGCAGAATTTCCTTGGCCACGCTTCGTGTCATTAGAGTCCATAGAACCAGATCCATCACGAGGAAGATTGATTAATTCGTACGATCCACCATCTGCCGGGGAAGTTACCAGGACAGCTCTTTCTGCGGGGTTGTAGGAAAGTGACCTAGGTGGGACCCATGGGCTGCCAAGTTTTTTCAGCGTCAAAAGTGTCGGACTTTCAATATTCTTCTGGAAGTCATAAGATCTGACGTGCTTATCCTTAGTGATGAAGAAGAGGTTATTCTGGTAAAAGGCGGAAGCGGGGCGCTCTCGCTCAAGCTTGAAAACCATTACACCATTATCGTGGCCAGCAGCGAAAAGGTTTATCTCAGGATGAGCAGCAATAACCCAGAACCGGTCGTTTTCACGCTTGAATGACTGGACTGAAGTGCGCTTGTTCAAATCCCATACGCGGATGGTCTTATCTTCGCCAGCTGACAAGATCAGATCTTGGTGCGGATGGAACAGACATCCTGATGCATTCTGGAAATGCCCGCGGCAAGTGTCAACCTCCCAAGCCTTTGTTTCGCTCATTCGCCATAATTTCACCAGTCGATCGTCACCGGCTGACACTATCAATGGCAGTGTCGGATGAAACGCTACCCAGTTGACACCTCGATCATGACCCTCAAGCACAAATTTGACCACCGCGTCAGTGTTCCCAAACATATCTGCCTGAGCCTGGTTTCCTCTCGACATTTGATCTTCAAACGTCATCGATGTCGGCGCCGAGTGTTTTTTTCGGAGTCCAGAAATGTCCCATACCCTGACGGATTGATCGAGGGAAGCAGACACTACCAAGTCCTCCTTCGGATGGAACTGAGCGCACATTGTGTAATGGTTATGGCCCGTCATAGTGCATACTAGAAGAAACATGTTAACTCAACTATCGAGGCACAAGGGCGAATCAGACATACTTAAAGAGCGGTTTTGCCAATTCCATATTCTGATAGTCTGATCATCAGAACTAGAAATGATCCAAGGAAGCTCATGATGGAAGAAGACTGTGCGAACATAATCCAGATGTCCATTCAAAGTAAATAGGCATCTGCGAGTCTGATATGACCAGACCTTAATCTTGTAATCGTCTCCTCCAGAAACGAAGAGGGGTTGCGTTTTGTGAAAGTCGACTCCTCGAACAGGACCATCGTGCTCCTCAAATCTGTCAATCAATGTTCCCATTCGGTAGTCCCATAGCTGAATAGTCGAAGAATGTAATGAAACTAAAATCCATGGTCTGAGGAGGTTATTAGATGTAGCTGCCGGGGACATTTTATATGAACGAACCGTTTAGGATGGAACGCAATTCCTTTTGCTCTGGACGACTTTGACTCGAACTTTGGTGACCGTTAGCACTCAAAATTCCATGCTCATTCGCAGAAGTAATTCAGAATATAAATGCCACAACGCACCTTCGTCAGCATATTAGGAGAGGATGAGGATGCCATCTTGACCGACGCTTCGAATAACGACCAATCCTAGGCTCCGCGCATGAAGTGAGTTTGGAAAGAAATTGCCTCTTTTCGAGTGCGACGAGTATGAGATTCTCACGCACAGCTTAAGAGGAAATGGACATGAGAAAGAAATGGTGGTAGGTGTGCGCGTGGAATTAGTGTAGAGTACAAAGGATAATGGTACTGAATTTCGAAAGTGTGAAATGCGACGTTGCTGTTTCCCAGAATTCAGGCACCAACACCTAGACTGACGAGGCTGCCACTTAAAACGCACCCGAAGCTTCACCAGCCACAGAAGCTTGTATGGATCCCTTTGGCGAATTCTGGTTGGAGCTCAGCGGAGCTCTAGACTTTGTGGAAATCTGTCCCTAAACAAGACGTCGGTTTCCTTTCAGCCTTGTCTCAGAGAACATTTTGGTGGCATTGATATTTAACGCTTCTCATACTGCGGGGCGCTTTCTCGATATTTGTACTATATCTATATTAAACTGCGCATACTCCGAATACATTACGTTCACGACATTCCAAATTCTTTATCGTAGCAAAGCTACAATTGCATTCTAGAGCGTTGTGACGTTTGCAATTGTGTTTTCCAACTCTCGCTAGACGCCGTCTCTAATATCATCCATGAGGATTTCCTGAGTTCCCCAAGACTTCATTGCAAAGTCGATGATCAAAATGGGCGGATCATCCTTGCCCTGGAGATTCAAGGGGGCATTTATAGCCTTTACTTATCTGCAGTCCGTCTGTGTTCATGCTGGTCCTTCGATCAATGTTGGCTTACAGACATCATTTTCCTCGGCGCCTTATCTGATAGAATTATTGTACGCCCTGCCTGTTTGATGTCTATTCTATTGATCGCAGAAGCTAATACGCAAGCGATAGAGAAACAGCAGGCAATGAGAATGCCTCTAGTTACTTTCCTTTACTTGATCGAATTTCAGACGGCTACTTCGCAAAAGCTTCCACCGATAAAGATTTGTATGATAAATTCATTCAGTTACTCAAAGACGATGGACACATGGCAGATGCGGAAGCACTCTCCTCCTACCAATTCGCGTTGTCTATGAGAGTAGCTGCTCCCCGCATTGAAGCGCAGTTTCAATATTACCATACTGCAGCAGAGCCATCCGTCAAGTCAGAAGCAGACTCCTCATGCCCGTCATGGGTGCTTTTTAACGGAAAGCAATATTGCTCGCCCACTCTGGATGAATCTCATGGGGAGATTATGGGTGATTCGTAAGTCTGGCATCATCACACCGAACTGTTCAGGGGCTCATCATCTTCTAGCCAAACACAAGAATTGCCTTTCGATCATGTCCTAGGAAGTCCTACGGGTCCCCACTCGATATTGTATGCGGACATAACCTCTCCATCGTTTTCAAACTTCCACAAAACTTTGGTCAAAACTGCTCGTGAGGGTAAAACGTCATATCGTCTCCGGCACAGAAAACCCATTGATTCATCCCCAAGTAACCCGCTTATCATCCCAGGATATGGAGTTGAACTTGCACTTAAGAGGACCGATTACATTGTGATTGATGATCGTAAAGAAGAGGCAGAAGATGTACCCAAAATCACTGCTAAGACCGAAGTCAAGTTTGAAGACGAGGAAGTCTCGGACCTGAAGCCTCTTTCAACTTCGGAGTTATCCTCACTAGCTGTGAAGGCCTCCAGTTTCATCATGCAAAGTGAAAATCCGCTTGATTCACTCATCAAGTTGACACAAGACTTTCCCAGATACTCAAGTGCTATTGCTTCCCACAATATATCTGCCGACTTCCTTGCTGAGCATACGTCCAACCGTGCCCAGCTTGTGCCACCAGGATACAATGTCTTGTGGATGAATGGTCTCCAATTGACCGAGCGTCAGATTGACGCGATAAATATTCTTGAACTTCTCCGAAAAGAGAGGAGAATGATTGGAAGTGTTCGTGAGCTTGGGCTAACAGGACCACAAGCCGTGCAACTACTATCTCATCCAAGTATTTCTGCGGCAAGCACCGGTAGTGGCGTACAGAGGTTCGACTGGAGAGACGAAATCGAAGGGGGCAGTGTGATCATGTGGTTGAATGACATTGAGAAGGATAAACGTTATGCAGATTTTCCTTCTTCTCTTGGCGCCTTGCTCCAAAGAACATACCCTGGTCAACTGCCGTCAGTTCGCAAAGAAATCTTCATCCTCGTCATGCCTGTGGATTTCAGCACCCCCGAGGATATTGCCCTTGTTGTGGAGACATTATCAAGCTTTGTTAAACGAAAGCTGGTGGTTCGAATCGGACTTGTTCCTGTGACCACATCTCCAGAAGCTACTATCCAAGCAAAGGTGATTTATCACCTGCTAGATACTTACGGGTTGGCTGGTGCGATTGGTTATCTTGAGTCGTCTGTAATGGGGAATGTTGCGCATCCCACCAAAGAAGCGTTTGACGCTGCTATCGAAGGACGGAAACTTCGAATTGACAAAACTGCAAGGTCTCTAGAAGAAGTACTTCATACTGAAGATTACAACGACCGCATTGATGCTTCGAGACGATGGGCCAGAAGATTATCCGCAGATGGCGAGTTTCCTCCAATCTTTGTTGATGGAGTAGCTCTTCCTCGAGATGAGACTTGGTTGCAAGCAATGGTTGGCCGGATGTCAGCGGACTTACAAGTCATTCAGCAAGGGGTTTTCAACGATATTTTCCAACAAGATTCTTACATCCCCGAGTTTTTCCTGTCACAAGCCGTACCTCGGAGAAATGCTATCATCATTCCCGAGAACGAGAAAACTTTGAAGATCTTCGATGTAAACAACCTGGTCAAAGAGCACGCTACCATACTTGAGAAGCTGCCAGTCATCAAGGCTGATATGTCTTCACCGCAAGACAGCTGGGCTCATATGATCGTGATTGCGGACTTGTCTACTGAAGAAGGCCGAAACCTTGTCCAATCTGCTGCTGAATATCGGAAATCCGCCTCTTCTCTTGAACTGGTTATTTTACATAATCCGGTTGCAGAGGACTTGGATTCGAGTTCGGATCTCAGCAGCAATATATTTGCACATATCCAGAAGGGATCAAATGAGTTTGAGAATGTGGAAGCGTTGGAGACCATTTTGCAAGCGAAGGGGCTTGGCCAGGATCAATCGTCTCAAGGCTTCTGGCGTGAGGCGCGACCACTTGTTCGATTAGTCTCACTACTTCCGGGCCAAAATGCACTTCTTGTCAGTGGAAGGCTTGTTGGCCCGGTACCTGTCGGGACCGAGATCAACCTTGAAGATTTTGAACAGCTTTTAGCCTATGAAAGGGAGAAACGCCTGGTACCAGCTTATGCTGCAATGAAAGACCTTGGCTTGGCTGAGAAAATGACGGATCCATTGGCTGCAGCCAAGCTGTCATCTATGGTCGCATTATCAACCATATCAGACACACCAGATGGGATCTTCGAGCAGGCCCCAACAACTAGAATCAGTACGTTTGAGGGATGGAATTCTTCCCATACAGCGATTAAGGTGGGAGATCCCCTGATTGCAACAATTAATTTGACTGTTGCCATCGACCCAGCAAGTGAACAAGGACAAAAATGGGTCCCAATCCTGAAAGCCATATCCGAGCTCGAAGGAATATACCTAAAGATGTTCTTGAATCCGAAAGACCGCCTCCAAGAACTTCCAATAAAGCGTTTCTACAGGTATGTCCTGGACTCGAAACCGCAGTTCGACGATGAAGGAGCTTTGGTCAGTCCTAGTGCATCATTTACGGGCATACCGCAAGATGCCTTATTGACAGTAAAGCTGGATATTCCACCGGCGTGGTTGGTTGCACCAAAGATATCAATCCATGACTTGGACAACATAAAGCTCAGCTCTATCAAAACTGACGTAGAAGCTCTGTACGAACTTGAAAATATTCTTATCGAAGGCCACTCGCGCGAACTCCCTTCAGGAAGCCCCCCGCGTGGGGCGCAACTTATTCTTGGTACCGAAAGGGATCCTCATTTTGCGGACACAATTATTATGTCCAACATTGGATATTTCCAGTTCAAAGCAAACCCGGGCTTTTATAAGATTGACCTGAAGAAAGGAAGAAGCTCCGATATTTACAAAATTGATAGCATGGGTTCTAAAGGATGGGCACCCGTGCCTGGTGACGAATCTACCGAATTGGTTTTGATGAGCTTTCAAGGCGTCACATTGTATCCTCGCCTTTCACGGAAGCCTGGCATGGAAGATGAAGATGTTCTTGAAGCGAAGACAGACTCCGCCATGGATTATGTATCACGTGGTCTGAACTTCGCCCAAAGTATCTTGGGTGGCAAGTCCAAGACTGTGGCTGCCAAAGAAGAGCATGCCGAGATTAACATCTTCTCGGTTGCTAGCGGGCATCTCTATGAGCGAATGCTGAACATCATGATGGTTAGCGTGATGAAGAACACCAAGCATACCGTCAAATTTTGGTTTATTGAGCAATTCTTATCACCATCTTTCAAAGACTTTATACCCCATCTTGCTGCGGAATACGGCTTCAAATATGAGATGGTCACATACAAATGGCCGCACTGGCTTCGAGCACAGAAGGAGAAGCAGCGTGAGATTTGGGGTTATAAGATCTTGTTCCTGGATGTTCTCTTTCCACTGTCTCTTGACAAAGTTATCTTCGTCGACGCCGATCAGATTGTCCGGACCGATATGATTGAACTAGTAAATCATGATCTTCAAGGTGCACCTTACGGGTTTACGCCCATGTGTGATAGTCGAACTGAAATGGAAGGCTTCCGTTTCTGGAAGCAAGGATACTGGGAGAAGTTTCTGCGTGGTTTACCCTACCATATCAGTGCTTTATATGTTGTGGATCTTCATCGGTTCCGTCAGATCGCTGCTGGTGATCGTCTACGACAACAATACCAGTCTCTTTCCGCTGACCCGAACAGTTTGTCTAACTTGGACCAGGATCTTCCAAATCATATGCAGAGTGTGCTTCCCATCCACAGTTTGCCTCAGGAGTGGTTGTGGTGTGAAACTTGGTGTAGTGACGAGAGCCTGAAAGATGCTAAGACGATCGATCTCTGTAACAATCCTTTGACAAAGGAACCAAAGTTGGATAGAGCTAGGAGACAAGTTCCAGAATGGAACGTATATGATGAAGAAATTGCGGCAGTGGATAAAAAGAGGAAGGGACTGAATGAGAATGGAGATTTAAAGAATGCCAAGAGCAGAACACTTGAGGAGGTTGTTGAGATAAAGACAAAGAAAGACGAGCTGTAGATATTGGCTGATTTTAGTGATCTGACATTTGCGGAATACGGAATATCCTTTATTCCTCTTTGCTGTTTTGTCGTCCAAAATTGTTGTCTGTCTAGCCTCTTATTCAGTGTGCGAGTTTTGAACGCCGTCGCTATACGCAATGATCTTCAAACCCAGTGAATTTGTCTGCGGCATCTCAAGAGCGGATCTGCCAAGAGAATTGTATGATTAAGACTCAAACAACCAGTCCAGTCTCTTGTACTAAGTCTAAGCACTCCTCTCCTCTTGCATGTGTGGCCTGGATCAAAGGCTGGGAATATATTGGCCTGAAAAACACGAACTTATTAGAGACATTGGTGAAGGACGGTAGCGTGGTGATGCTATTTAGAGCCAAGAACATGAAATTAGAAGACCCATCCATTGAATTTAAATTTTCACCATTCTCGTCCGATGACGCCTACCCATCTTTGTGAGGTAGCAACGTACGCGGCGCAAATGTCACGTTAGGATACAACAATCACTTCTTGAATGCGGTATACGGCACGTCTTTGATACTGTCTAGCTGTGAAGGTCTTACGTAGATTTTAGTGTTAATCTACAAGAGCCAACATTCAAAGAAACAGTCCTGGCATTTTCAGAACAATTTTAATAAATAATTATATTCACTAACACCCCCCTCCCCCCCTGTGTGCTAGTCTTGAAGCCTCCGCAGTGAAGAAGAGATATCTACGGTAGACTACTTAGGGCGGAAAATTCAAATGAACAGGCATAAAACGGCATCAGCCTCCTCTCACCTCGCCAGTCCATTTTGATCGCGTATTTTATTCGCACAAACCGCGAATATTCTGAGTTGCCTCGTCAACTTGAACTCAGAACCTATCTTAGACTTAATCTATACCAGCATCTTGTATTTTACTGCGAGAATGAGCGGTACCCAAGCATCGTCGAATGTCCCCAATGATGGCGGCTATCTCGGAATGAGTAGCCAACAAGACCACATAGAGCTGGAGTTGGGTGGAAATAACCGCTATGGCAATGCCAGCTTTTTCAATCTTCGCTGGGCTGACAGTAGAGAGATTGGTGTTATGGTAAGCTTCTCTTTCGTCTTCAGAGGACGCATCTCCTCAAACTAACGTGGAAAATAGCTTGACCAAGAACAATACGCGTCCTCAACTGCCGAAGATCACGATCCAGTTACAGAACTAAACCTTCCAACTATGCATATATTGCAGCAAGATTTAAGCAGTATGACTCTCGGCTACCAGAGCAACGATCCTGCTGTCTGCTGCGCTTCTGAGTGCTGGCTTACGCAGAATCCCACCACCAATCACACTTATAATCTGTCCCAAGAACTCAATCACCACCCAGGCGCTGCTGATGATACAATCGATACAAGTGACACAGATTCAGAGGCGACTATCAAAGCACTTACTTCTGATGATGACACTTCTATGTATTCATCGCCAACTCCAAGCTCAGCTTCTGCACTTGGTTCAAGCTCCGCAACTGAAGCCAACTCAGAAGCAGCAGACGAAATCGATCTTGAAAAATACCGTCGCCGCCAATATCAGTTTATCACACAGGTCCAAGCTGCGACTGTCGAAGCTGCGAGTCGATCTACCCAGTGCTCAAGTAACGTTGGGGTAGCTTGGATGCCGCACAACAGACAAACTAGACCCCGAAGGCGCAGTTTGGATGGTCATCTCGATTCCATTAACGAGGCACTCCGAGAAGAAGATGAGGAGCCTGAGCCCATGTTTGTGTATCCACCTATCACTAAGATTACAAATAATAACGCCGATGCCCTTCCTGCCATCGATTTCGAGATCAAACGTCCCGTCGAAGGAACTCTAGATGAGGAGGCTGAGGACATCACGGCGGCCGTTCTTGGCAGACCCGAACCTCATAAATTCACCTTGTGTCGATGTGACTACCATGACCGCAGCCATGTCTTTGTTCACACTTACCCAGACAAAGACGTTTTTGACTGGGACAATGAGGACGACATCCTTGACTTGAACCTTTTTCGGGCCGAGATCATTGCAAAGACCTTTAACATCAGCTTCCGGCAAGCTCCGACCCAGACTATACATCGTGCTCAAGAGAACGGAGATATGCATCGTCCTGCTACGATTCAGGAAATGTACGACGCATTTGAGAGTGAGGAGATGGATGAGGTCATGAATGAATGAGAGTTTGAACGAAGATTGACTGAATTTTCCAATTGGTATATGACATTTCGCGGGATGGACGAGCTTAAGCATGGCGGGGTGTCAGAAGATTTCTAGTAATTCGTTGTTGAATAATCCTTCATCCTAGAGTAATAATTGTTTGCATCTTTTTCTGCAAAACAACAGTTAGAATTTCAAAAATTGCTTATTGCCACATCTTCCACCGTATCAACATAATTGAGGCGATTCATTACTTGATACTTTTAGTTTGCATACTGTCTTGATAGTTTGGTTCCTTCAAGAGACAAGATTCAGAGAAGATCTGGGCAGCAAACGATCAAATCCAAGAGGAAGCCACGATGATCATACAATACATGCTATTTGCTGCCACAGTGTTCCTTTCGGGCTTGCGGGAAAGCTCACCTTGAAGCAATGGTAAGTTTTTCGTTCGATTTCAAGTGAATGAACCAGGCAAGCCAGTCAATCACTGCAGTACGTAACACTCCAGTAGTCCGTGTTATTTATGATTGAATACATTTTTACCTCTGTAGTAACATACGCCGAACCTCACCGTGTGAATACATCCCCGTACAGCATAGAGTGATCATAAGTGTGGATGATGGGTTATTCGAAAGACCAAGGACGGATAGATCTTTTGAGAATTTCAGAAAGAATCTTTTGTTTATAAAAGCTTCTGAGCCCGCTATGTGCAAGTCGCATAATCTGCTCAAGTCATCGGCGCAGCTTCCTTTGCATTGGATTACGAACGCAACGGATAGACGCCCGATTTAGACTACCACCCAGCAATCTGAGAGTCGTGCTCAGAATAACACTGTTCCAACGAGTGAGAGGATTCTGCTGCTTGATCTGTCAACCATTGTTCAAGGCTCGTATATACAACGTCTTCATCTCTCTTTATATCTTCTCCAAAAGCACTACTTTCTAACAACCGCATCTTCCAGGTTGGCAATACCCATTCCATTCGAAATCCGTGCGTTATATTGGCGGTCTATGAGCCAGTCCGTCAACCAAGAAAGCCGAGTCACTAAGTCGCCTACAATGAGCAAAATGTCAGACGAATACAACCGCAGCCCATATCGCGAGAACTCACCTCCCTTAGCCCAGTCTACTTCTGATGCCCCCTCGCCCATTTGGCCCCCACAGCCAGAAAGTAGACCACGTCAATTCAGCAGTAGATCAGCTTTACGCAGGCAGGCCTTTCTTTGCAATCTAATTGATTGTGTCATCCCCAAACAATTTGCGAGTGCGTCGCATGTTCAACATCGTTGCGTGAACGGCTACTATCCTAACATGATAGAACCAGCTACTACTGTTGGAGGTCTAAAAACTCTCGAAGAAGTTGACGAGTGGATTGTAATTCACGACACAAAAAACTCGTACAGCGGCCATACTGATATGCAAGTCCCAGCGCATTTACCCCCTGGGTTGGTAGCAACCCCTTTGAGACCAAGGAGACGCTCCATTAATCTTCCAAGTCCGGGATTCGAGATACAAAAAGTGGTTGGGGGTGGTCAAGCGGACATGAGGTGGGCACCCTCAAATAATATGGGTGTGACAAGTGAAATTTCGGAGCCGTCACGTCCAGCAGACCCCATCGTCAGGAGCGCTCAATTCAAAAAGCCTGAACAAATGGAACTAGATATGTTCTCAAATCCGGGAGAATCTAATTGGAATAACGACGAGTGTGAGGTTGAGCTAAACCGGACGAGGGAGATGTTAATCGGGCCCACTTTGCTATCCGATGATGACAATAGCAAGCTCATCGTTTTGGAAAATGAATCTGAGGATGGGGAAAGCATGCACAAGGCAAGCAGTGACAGCCTCAACGGAGCTGCATATGAGATGCAAGAAGTGTATTTTGGCGATGCTTATGAAGAGGAAGAAGAGTTTGACGAAGAAGCTTGGATAGCATTATACTGATTTGGCGGTATGCTATAGTCACATCTCGATTTTTGGGAATATTTTTAACTCGACGTCGAAGTTAAGAGATTGATATTTATATTTTACATATCATGAATTCCATCGTGAATACAAAGGTAATCATATTTACCTTTTATTATTATGCTCTTACCATGTTAACTACTTAGCATAAAGGTTCTTCTCGTTTATAAAGGATTCGCCGCGCTCTTCAGGATAGGAAAAAACATAGCGATCTGAGATATAGGTTCTCAATATAGAAAAGATACTTAGACAATAAGAATATTGTAATCTCTCAGAGTACTAAGGATATTTGTTCAATAACAATATCTCAGATAAATCTAATATCACAAGGGCTTTGAAATCATTCATTCGATGATACTAATCAGCTTTAATTCATTGTTCTAAATCGGCCTGTTTTTTCTACTACGAAGAGCCGCGCTATTGTAAAGGAAAACGCATCTCTCAAGGTTACTGCTTAGTTTACACCTCACCCAAAAAATCCTACTTCCGTAAATTACCCAGATAAGCAGAAAAATCACTCAACTCTTCGCAACCTGCAGCCATGGATGATTCACACGCGTCGCAGATTGAGATCATCCCTCCAAACATAGAAGACAACGAGCAGCCTATTGCGAAGATTATTTGGACGCTAAAAGCACCAGGATTTGGTGTAAACAAGCGCGTAGAGCACTCCCTCGGTCTGGCAGCAATATCAGCAGGATTTGTCTACAGATTTTTTCCTAAGCCGAACGACGACTGTCCATATGTCGATATTCATCGTACTGGAGCATTCTGTTTTAGTTGCAGAGGGATATTGATGCCATGGGGTGACAACCCACCTATTGCAAGGGACAACGAGGGATCAATAATCACTACTATGCCCCAGGGAGCCCTCCTTGAGGGACTAAAGGACCTCCATAACCCCTACGAGGTTGCTCTTCTTAGCATCCTGATTAGCATTCATACGCGACGGCAACTATTTGGGACTGTGCCGAACCTCATTGAGGCAATAGGTAGTTACGACCATCTCCGACAAATTGCTCACCGGATTTTACTGCTAGCCAGTGAGCTCGTCGCCGCTTCGCAAGGCAGGGGCTCTGTATCACCCTGGTTTGAGATCCTTTCTGATGCACTTCAATCCCCAACAATTACCAAAGGGGAATATTTCCAGAAAGTTGTTACCAGTTGGTCAACTCCAGCAGCAGCAGTTGAGCATCCGCAAATGCTTCCTGGGCCGGCTCCACAACAACGACTTTCAAATAATTTAATCAATCCGCCAGAGGCGCTATGCGCTTATGTTATACTTTATGGTGAGGCTCAAGGTGACAGACTCAATGTTTTATTCATGGATTTCGCAAGCAAAGGACCAGGCTTCGTCCAATATGCCATGTTCAAGTTAGATTGTGAGCGTTTATGTGGAAACCTTCCGGGTCTCGGTGTGCCATCTCCTCAGATGACTCCATTGTTCCGACAGCAATATGAAGCCGCCGAAATCCAAGCAGTGCGATCTCTCAAAGAAAAAGGTCACGAACCTTTCAACTTCAACCCACAACCAAATTCCACAGCTTTCGCGGGGCCAAGCTCTGTTGATAGAGCGCCAAAGATCTCGGAAAACCCAGAAAACCCAAGTTTCGCGCAAAAGAACGGCCACAACGCTCAAGCTCATGAGCATGATAATGTGCAAGGACTAAATAAGCTAAAAGAGCCACAATTTCTTGTTATTTCTAGAACAAAAACTCCTTTGCATGGCTATGCAACCACCACCACCACCTACCGTTTTGTCCCAGGAACAGATCTTGCCGTTGCTGTTGTCGGTGTGCCTGACCCCGGCAAATTCTACTTCACCTGTGAAAACCAAGTTGACTCAAAGGACATTGAAGCACACCAGTACGATAAAATAGCTGGATTTGACTGGAATAACTCCGCTCATATCAACCACCTTAACGATGCCCGAATGCGGCTGTAGACAAGGATTTTCGGCCTTCCATGCACCCACACGACCGCCGCTCACGCTTCCAAATACAAAGGCATCCTAGAGATGATGAATAATACCATAATTGTTGGCAAGGGAAAAGCGAGCGAATCAGGCAATGTTGACGACAATCAGAGCCACGTTGATGTTTTAGGTAGCGGAGGGGGTTTTGTTGCTACGGATAGTCAGGATAAGCAGGAGGATCGAATTGCTGATAACACGCCGGACAACAGTTCGGGAAAGAAGCGGAAGACGTTGCACGGCCAGGATACTCCAACCACAGACGGTGATGGTCCAGACTTGTCGAACAAAGAATGAACAACCCCAGCAAGGTTTTACAAGTATCCACGCAAGTTCAATCTTGCGTTTCTTTCTTCACCATAGTGTAGCAGTCACCAATCATCGGAGAGATCATTGTTGTTCACCTACAGCTGAACAACTAGAATTTGAGGAGAACTATTCGTTTCTTTCGTAGCGATACCGTGTTAAACTTAGTTGAGCTCCTTTAACAGACAATTAAAAGAGATACTGATGTATTTGACCAGATTTCTTTGAGACTTGTTGATTATTCATGAACAATATCTTACCCCTATTCACCACATTTGAGCAAATTCTACGTAGGGCAGAGCTTGAGGCATTACCAAAGCTGCAGAATTGACTTAGAAGTTATCCTGTTCTGTCAACTTGAAATATCGATCGTACCGACGATATGCAATATCCAGTACATGATCTCAAGCTATTAAGGTGCCGATTGGAATTTGGGGTAGGAAGCGAAATAGCCGAGGATTACATAATCACGCACCTTCTCGCTTAAACTTTGTGCCATCCGTGGGCGAGTTCAACTGGCGTCCGGCCAGAGGCTCTGTATTGGCCAGCTGGTGCTTCTCTGAGTGCTGGATATAAATACAAAGATGGAACTCGAGGATTATTTGATACAGTCTATAAAGCAGAGTAGCAAGATAGAAATTCAGTCTAGCAAGTTGCGTTATTGCGACAGCTAGAGGAAGAAACCCCCGTGTTAACTACAACTAATTGAACTATTCTCATCTAAAAGCATCACTTATCCAGACCGTCAAGCTCGTGCAGGCTGCCTCTAGAATCAGAACTAAGTTAGTATTGAAATTCCCAAAGATGATCCATCGAATCTCACTTCCTCTCGCTGGTGAGACCTTAAGTCTGTCCTACGTGGTGCTACTTCATAGAATCTGGCTTCGCAGACCTCTATTCAGTCATTTGGCTCTACGGAAGACAAAAGACCAGCAGATTTGCTTGTATTTTACTGAAAGGAAGCGCCACAAGCTTGTCGAATGCAGCATAAGCAGAGCACGAAAGCATAGTCGAGTCATGGTCCAAAGCACCAACCACTTTTATCTGCGAAAAAGCCTAGGCATCCAAGGAAATTCTTTCACGCATCGCACCCGATCCTGCTACTGCTAGCGGCTTTTTTAATCTGCAATGGGTCTATCCGCAGACGCTGTCATAGGTTTTCGTGGTATGGAAAGGTTTCATTGTAAGACTAGTTCGCAACTTGAATGCTATGGTAGCTTGAAATGATCGACAGTCACAGCATATCGTTCGTTGCAAGCTGAGATACCCCTGAACTTTCCACCAGATATCAGTCATTATTTATGGCTATTGAAGGATCGATTGTAATAATTCGTGTGGTCCAGTTGAGGCTTTGCTTTCCTCCTTCGTTCTTTCTACTTGCGTGATAGACCGCCCACACCTAAGAGTGGTGTTTCGAAGGTGCTTCGGGAATTATCTTTGTTTGAGGAGGGTTTTGCTCAAGGCGGGAGGAGCTCTCTTGCGCGATGCTCTACATGGTACACCCTGTGGACGGGTAATGCTTCGGAGTGATCGAAAGTGGTATCTGAGTGGTAGAAGCATACTTAAAGTGGTTAGCATAGAAGTAACACAACTGGAGATAGAAACCTCGGGCACTATTACCTGGAGAAGTCACCTGTTGCCGAGTATCTGCATGGTTCAGCCGTTCAAAGAACCGTATGCTGGCTTGACTCTTGAGAAAACTTCATCAAAACAGTTACAGTCTTTTGATGTATCATGTGCTGTCTAATTTTCCAGCTACCTCTAGGTTTTTGCGTAGTCTTTGGCATGACTGTAAAGATTCATGTTGCTGGGCGAGAGTAGTAATATACCTGGGTGTGGAGCTTCTGCTTGGAGAAAAACGTATTTGGTTAAAGAACAAGAATGCAAAGCAGCTCACTGTTGCATGGTCGATTTGCTCTCGGTAACTTATTAGGAAGGCTACCGAGATTTCTGTGACTCTATATCGGCTACGGAAAAGGTCCCAAGGCCGCCCAAAACAACGCGTATTGACTCTCGGCCTTGCCATACATCGCAGCCTTGACATGCGCCCTTTGAAGGAATTCCCCCACAACATTCGTCAAAGTTGAATTCAAGTTACAGATACAGAACTTTAGCCAGCGCATGCTGTATAATTCTAAACAATACCTCATGTTGATGAGGACTCCCACATTCTAGCTGAAGGGTACGTTACAATTTGGAGCCCCTGCTTCTCTGCTGCATGAAACTCTTGCTTGAACACCTTTTCTAATGTATTATAGAGACGCAAAGTCAACGAACGTATAGCTTACGCAGTCTGCGAGTTAGCGCAGCTGTAGTGTCTTGAATCATTACGCCCCTGACTTTAAGAATAGGAGGAAGCAGTGGCAATCATGGTATGTAAATCATCTTTTTTACGTCTAATACCAATCTTTGGTGCTCTCTTCTCAAAGTCCTTCAATAACAATCGCATGTCTTATCGCAACCGCGCAATTTGGTGTCTTTAGTTCTTGTGTAGCCATACTTTGTCAACTTGGGTGTTCCACGGGCTCTGCAGGCTATCTAGGGTCACGGTGCTTGACATCAGGATGATTTTGTTGTTGATGTCTTAGATCTTTGGTCAATGATCATTTTACACCCACAGAACTATCCTAAATCAGCCATTTTCTGCTGAGTATAGGGGCGCTTTACTACGAAGCTGTGCTACATGTGCTAATCCTAAACTTAGAGTGGAACCAGATATGATCCTCATGCCGGTCCTTCCAAACGTCCAGAAGAAACAGTCGATCAGAACGACAAAGACTCCCTGTTCGTGGAAAATTATACCAATGACGGTGGAGCCAGCGACGGTGAAACCAGCGAGGATGGAATCAATGACGTTGAAGCCACAGAATTCATCAAGATTAATCAAGATTCGGTCTTCAAAGATGATAGCCCTGATGCTACCCGTAGACCCTACACAAAGCGGAGTTTGTGGAGGGTCAGGATCTTACCGACGCAAAGTTTGCTGAGCCAGACCCATCTAAATTCTTCATGGTTAGACAAGACATTAACGACACCAGCAAGATTGACGTCAGACAATACCTCCATATTGGTGATTTTGACTGGAATGATAAAGCGCATATCAAGCGCTTGAATCTGTCTCGCCGTCAAATTAAAAATCGCACATATGGTTCTGCCACTGTGCGTTTGCCTTGGTCGCAGCAAGAGAAGTATCTCCTGAAGCATGAGATTATTCAAGGCTTGCAGATTGTAGGATGGCTTATGCAAATTATAAATTCAAGTATGCTAACTTCTGAATCTAGTACACTTGGTCGAGCATGCCATGGGAGCGGATAGCACACAATTTAAATGCGAACCTCAAGGATGTGACACAGAAAGCTGGTTCTCTGTTGGCTAAACCGAGCAAGTGGGACTCCGAGACTGGCACAGAGGTCTACGACACGCAGAAGGCCTTGAGAATGACTGTAGATCGTGTAGGCTCCGCTCGAAGTGGCAAGGCATGCAAATTTCAAGCCAGGAAGTTTGCTGATGTCTCAGAGCTTCTGAGAAACAGCAATCTGCCTGCCGACAAGCAACGAAGCTTGGAAGATATGCTGTCATGCTTGGGGGGCACTGGCACTGCTACAGAAATCGACGGAAAAGGGGCACAGAACAAAGGAAAGGGAGTAGCAGTCGCAGCGGATGGTGCGGATGGGAGCTCAGATGATGAGCCTCTGATCAAGAAATTCAAGCGAAACAACATTAAGAGGGAAGGAGAGACCGACTAGAAGGTTCAGGCGGCTTTCAAATTACCCCCTATCTTTTTAGTCGGCGCTTAAAGAACAAGTCTCAGATTGGCAAAATGAAAATGATTCAAAGCTTGCTACGCTATCAAGTATCAACCTCATCGTCTCAGAGTAGACCCACTTGGATAATATATTGAGGCTGATTATTCTTCTCAAATGAACGTTGTAAAAGCTTTAAGATATTATATATCTTCAAACTATTATTATTGAACAAATGTGTCAAAGACTTTGAGAGATTATTGTATTTTCATTATCCAAATATCCATTCTGTGACGGACTGCACTCCAAGCATCATGATGACAATATGGCTACTAATCGAACCTTGGATTTATAAACTAAAGAGGTAACTAGATGATGAGAGAGGCTGGCCTATATATGCCATGGCATCACATGCAATACGTAGTGCATTTAAGTGATGTATGCATGGGTGCGACTCGTATGCATTGAAGCATCATTACGAACGAATCGTCACACTACCCACCCCCAACCCCCTTCAAGAAAGCTCGCCCCCGAGCGTCATTAACGAATGGCTTGCGGCCGTTTACAAGATGAAGAATAAAATATACCTAATCCTCCTACACTCATCCATCAAGCATCAACCTCCTAGACTAAGTGGTCAGAGCAAGAAGTTGCGCAAGCTGTACAAGTAGTTGATTCGAACGACAGTGATCCGAAAGACGAAGCAATTACTTCATTGAAATACGGGCAGAGTGCCCAAGGCGGAAGGGCACTGGGCGACTGAATGTAATTGTAAATGAGATCGAATGGCCGATCGGTCGAAGTGATCAAGTGGTCGAAGCAACTGAAGTGCAAGCGGAGCTCAGGCAGTGGCCAAAGCGGAAGCTCAAGCAGCGCGGAAGCAGAAACCAGGAAAGAGAAGGGTAGTCGTACAAGAGCGGGCAGCTCAAGCTCGATTAATAAATGCAGGCCAAGGCCAAGTTAAATCTTGAATGGCCTTGATTGACAAGCGTCAACAAATGCTCGGCAACGATATTTGTTAGTCGGAAATGAGCTGAAATTCGAACGCCTTGCACGACGTGGTGAAAGGAAGGGAAAGCAAACGTCCCTTCGTCGTTTCTCGAAGTAATTTGGTCGGCCGATTGGGCTTTGGTCGTACTCAGCAAGAAGTGGGCAAACTTTTGGTGGGGTTCGCCAAGAAAAGTCTACGGTAAGCAACAGAAAATAATGCATTGCCAACGGAAAAGGTGGCTTTTGGCTGCAAGTGCAAATGCCAAAAGGGAAAAGCCGAAAATGATGAAGCAGAAGTGGTCGATTCTGCTATGAACTTGGGGTAATGCGGGACAAATGGCCACTAATTAAAGCAGGCAACTGAGCAGCTGGAAGCAGTTGATGACCAGCGAGTTGAGCCAAGAAGTGGGCGTTTGTAATCTGAATCGGTTTAGGTCGAACTTATCCAAGAAGCAATATGAGTGGTGTAAAATGGTCGAGTAGTTACTTCGAGATTGAGCGATTTTTGCGTAGGTCTCAGAAGTGGGAATGCGGTTCGGCGCAAGTCGGCCAGCGAGATGCCACGTAGTCGGTGAGGGATGATAATCGTTGAGAATCGAAAGCAGTCGAAAGCAATCAGTCCGGGGCGTACGATTCCGTCAACTTAGATTATAATAAGAGCACTATTAGTGTTTAAACACTAGGGAATAACCTCATATTTCACTAGCTTAAACCTAAGAATAGAAAGGATAAGAAGTGATGCTTGCCTCTCTGTTTGTCTCCCCATACCTTCTTTCTAGAAAATCAAAAATTGCTTTACTTTACCAACCCCTAAGCAGTATTTCTGATATTAATACTAGCTCCCAGCTGCAGGCTCCTAGTACCCCCGCTCCCAGTACTACTCCCAGGACTCCCGCTTCCAGCTCCGAGCCTCCCAGCTCCCAGCTCCAAAAGCATCGAATCAATATAAAGAAACTCCACCGCCGGCGTAACAAGCCCTTAGAAGAGGCCCCATCATCAACGCCTCCTGTCTCGCAGCAATAAGTGGCGTAATGTCAGGTTCGGATTCCTGGGCAGAAGCCAGCCGCCAGACCATCTTATTCGATTGAATCTTCCTTATTTCTGGCAGCACTTACAACCTGCGGAATGAGTATCGAATCGAGAACGAGCTCGCTGAGCTGGAAGAGGTTCGCGGCGCGTCACCGGAAGGGGTTCGGCACGCATACCTCTCGTAATCAGCAAGTCGACCGAGACCGAGACCGAGTTTTTTGGTTCGTCGTTATCTTTGTGTGGATTCTGGTCCTTCTTGGATCTTCCAGCGCATGCAATAGGACTAGCAAGCGTTGAATTCTGCTGAATATTCTCTGGCATGCTTGGCAGATCTTTGTGCTCTTTCTTTTTTTTACCCTTGGTTTTCGGTTGAATAAGTTCGTGGTTCGTCTCAAGTTGGGCGCTGTTACGGATAGCTGCCATAACACGAGCGGCCGACGTGTCGCGAAAATATGACATCTCTTGTCGAAGCACATGGGCCGTTCTTGGAGACACAAAGCGACCTTGTTGAAGAGGCAAGGACGGTAAGAAAGCCTGGCGCTTGGAATCTGGAACGCAGTACTGCCGTTCTGCTCCCATGCAACCGCTTTCCTGGACCTTCCCTTCGATTTTAGAATTGTATTCCTTCGAAATTGCAGCCCAATCTACGATGCCTCCCCTTTTCTGATGCCTTCGAACAATTTCCACCAGAATCTCTCTCTCTTCAATCGTCCAGAACTTATCGTTGTTGTACTTGCTGCCGACACAGCGGCGAATAATCTGACTGCGCCATGCGTTGAGCCGGTTCACCGACTTCTCGCTTCTCCAGTCGATTTCGTGTTTGTAAATGTGGGTGACGAGATCCTCTCCTTTGATGATCCTTCCCGGATTCCCTGGGTCATCCCATTCTTCACGGAATTTGATCACCAACAAATCAGGTCTTGGGCTGTTCAAAATAGCCCACGAACGATCAATCGTACCGTCTTCGATGCAGCGATGCCCTCGAACTCCTATGTTTCGATGTTTTTCAGCTCTCTATGCTTAAATTAGTTCTGGAAATCAAAATCGGATAGGTCAATCCATACATAAGCCACTAGTTGTTCCTCAGTCATTTCGGATGGGTCTCTAGGAGCTGCAGTCCAGTCAATATAGCCGGGAGCATACTCTGAAGTTTGTGTTGAAGATGTTGTTGTTTTTGGTTTCTTCGTAGCTCTTATGCTTATATTGTCCTCATACAAATCTCTACTTTCGGAAACAGAGTCACGACGTTTTCGAATCACGATCTTGCTTGGGTTGTCAGTTCCCGACTAGAATTAACAATTGGATTTAGTATTTTATACCACAGAGTGAAACAGCAGAACTGAGGAAGCAGCCTACCTTGGACTCTTCCATGCTTTTACCCAAGCTCACACGCTCTGCTTTTGCTGCATTCTGTTCAGGCGCTTTCAGGTTGACATTAGCGGAGATCGGAAGATCGCCCAGCTGTTCCAGTACTTTGGCGGCAGCGATAATCTCTGCCGAGCTCTTGGAAAATTCGCGTTCTTCATGATACTTCGACATAGTTTCTTGACGAAGAGGATGATGAGGGGTGTCGAGCATTGCATCAAAAGCGATAGTAGTGTCTAGTCACACCTTTGCCTCGGTGTCGTTTGCAGAACCAGACTGTGCCGCAATGCGTCAAGCTCAATAGAGGCTTATTTAAGCTGCATAAAAGCCTTAGAGCAATTTTTTGATATTGATTCTCGAATGAGAAGTGATACACTGCTCAATAAATAAACCATGCGCTAGGATTCTGCTCGGAGAAAGTCAGAAAGTGATAAGACGGCCGATGGCTACTCGAATGACACGTCAACTAAAGCCGATGATAGCATCGAGAAGTAAGCCTGCCTCAGCCTGGTATATACCTTGTTGGGATTGGTGGAGATCTATATCATTCACCTTTGGCACGGGAGAAGAGAAATCTTTCAATAGGTTCGGTGAGTTGCATCACACTGTACAGTAGGCATTCCGTTCGAAATCTGAACTACAGGAGAGCTTGAGTTAAGATAAAGAGGCTGTATATACGTCAATCTTGTGAACATGCTTCTTGGATCTACTGGAAAGACAAAAATGACTGGAGAACATGAAGTTCTAGTATTCAATTTGATTCGGTTTGGACGACACCTTTTCCATTGTGAGTTCACTAATCTACCTCGTCGAAGGGTATCCACTATCATTGGTTCAAGGTCTCATGGCATGAGGCTGCTCATTTTTGAATAAGCAAGTGAAACTTTTTACCTAAATTACCTACAGAAGTGAGCGAAAGGCTCACTGCTATATAGCAATTAGGTATAAGACATTGAAGTTAGGGACTAGAGAGAACCTCTTTATCTTAGATATATCCTTGAAATCTTTGAGAAGCATCCTATTGTTTAACGTATCTCAATATGCGTTCTGTTATTCTCGATTCTCATTGTTCTTGCTCAAGCAAGCTTTACATCTCATGGGGCGAGAGTGGGGGATTTTTTACCCGAAAATCACGTGTAGCTAGTGATAATTCTTGGCATGATAGGTACTTTAATTCACTATGCTGAACAAGAATTCTTAGTTTGTTTGTATCCGAAGATCGTAGAACTCAACATGGATATGTGAAGCTTGTGGTCTTCTCTTCCCTCTGCTTCCTGTCATGCTTTATTTCCCATGGAGATGATCAATATCAAGCATTGCGTTCCTTCAAGAATTAAATCTAATCCATCGGGTGTGTGCTGATGAGCACTTATTCCGAATTCGCTCATGTTTCGTTCATAACAATTACGACCACACACCATCTCTGTTGGCTGGTTAACTAGAGCTTCAGATCTCACAACTTTGTTTTCTCAAGGTACGTGACGATCTGATTTTTGTTCTGCTCCCGGGATCGAGAGAGCCAGACGTTTGAATGCTGCTGCTCATCCTCTTTTGGCTGTGATCTAACAGCATTTTAGATGGAAGAGGAGTGTGGTCCAGCTTCATTTGTGCGGGAGCTCACTTTATTTGCTCGAGAGGGCAGAAGAAGATACGGTGTGGTGGTATCAAAAGTGCAAGGAAACTCACCAACATTCCTTGACAATATCTATCCCAATGGCATTAAGCTTCTCGAGGGTATTGACACCACTGAGGAAGAACCTATTCGCCGAATTTTGAATGCATGTGTGCACTCCGGAAAATTTCAGGAATTGAACTACCCCGTCGAGAATCCAGTCGAGAACCCTGCCGAAATTCCACTGACTGTCGCCGAAAACAATGCAGTTGATATGCTCGTCGCATTCTATAACCAAGACCCCCTTTCCCGAGAGATTGTTCGGATGCTAATACTGAACCGATCCCACGACTTCAAGGTAGAAGGCATCTATTTCAAAATCCGAGCTATAAACACGTTGCCGCACCTGTTGATGCACGATCCGGTTGGGCAGGGGGCAGAATTCGAAGCAATGCGTCAAAAATTCGTAGAAACCTCGAGTGTATTGACGGAATACTACCAGAATAAAGAAGAGCCAAAGAAGTCTGAAATCTTGGTAAGGAGCCAAATTCAAGCTAATAAGCTCAGAGAAAGCAAAGTGAGGCAAGCAAAGGTATATTGCCCCGTATCTATTGTTTAGAAGTCAGGCTTACCAATTGTTGCGCAGCAGCGTTCCAAAGATCTCGGCGTAACAACGAAGAAAAATCTCCGATCAACTGCGAAGCACATCAATGACATGAAAGAAGCGGATCGCAAGAACCTTATTGATAAGCTTCATCGAACTAGTAGTACAACCGGCAAGGAGAGAGTCTCGATTGTTGTGGAACCCCAAAGAAGTGGGCGAGCTACTGTAACTAACTCAACATTGAAGAGACGTCTTCAGACCATTGATGAAGTGCCTGGAGATGGGGAGGGCGTAGACAGCAGTCACAGTGTACCATCGAAGCGCGCAAAACCGAATGTAAGTCAGACAACAAAGCTTGAGAGCCGGCCATGGCAATGCTAACTGTGAGCTGCTATAGCCCGGCCACGTATCACCAATACGAAGAACTCCAGCAAGACTTACGAGAAGTTCAAATGTGGTTGAAACCACGAATTTCAAAGGAAAGAAAGATTTCTCGGTATCTAGTGCTAAGAAGGAAGAATCTCAACTGGCAAATCCTTCTAAGAAGGAAGAATCTCAATCGGCGAAACCTGCAAAGAAGGGCGAATCTCAATTGGCAAAACCTGCTAAGATGGAAGAATCTCAATCGACAAAACCAAAGGTAGGAAATGTTCTATTCCCGAGTGGCTTATTGTTCGGTACTGATGGCGGCATCAGAAGAGAGACATGGTATTTCCTGGATTACTTAGGCAGTCGCAGAATGTCAAAACTACCCCGACAAATAATAAAGTAGAAGCAGCGAAGGTGCCAGTGGAGATGTTGGACCCAAAGCCTGGTGGAAGTGCTAAAAATCATGCTATTGCATCGAATGATGATATTGCTGTGAAAGATGGTGTTTCTCCGGAAGATGATGTTGGTTTAGAAGACGATGTTTGTTCCGAGAACGGTGTTGGTTCGGCAGAAGGGGTTGGCTCGGGAGAAGGCATTGGTTCGGAAGAAGGCGTTGGTTCTGAAGATGATGGAGCTACAGTAAGTTTATTATTACCTAAGCACCATCATTCGCAGAACCGCGAGAGATTGACATGGTTCTGTGCAGCACTACAAGGTCCCCAGACGCAGGTCACGAGATGTCTATATCGGCGCCAACATCGACCATTCTCCTTGCGTTGTTGGTAAACCAGACCCATCAAAACTAACAATCACGTACCACGTCGAAAGACCAGACCCGAAGAATCCAACCCGGAATCTCAGGATCGAGGATGCCGTTTTCAAGTATAACCACGAAATCAAGGAGAAAGACTGGAACAATCATGCCGTTATTAGATCCATCAATAAATGGAGGGCCCAAAACTTTGTTCGCAACAAGATCATTCCCCCACCCCCAAATGTGCAGCGCTGGATCGTGCCCGAGGTTGATATACTTTGCGATATCCTTGAGAGCCACTTGAGAACACCGGAAGTAGGAGGAAGATAGACTTGGGTCAACTGGGAGGCTGTTCGGATTACCTACAACAACTACTGGACCGGCAAGGTTCATCTAGGTACTGAACTCAAAGCAGAATCGGAGCACACCAAAAATCCAGTGGAAAAGACTCTCGTGAAGGATCGGGAGGCTCCCGAGAGAACGGCAGTTGCTATCAGGCTTGCGATACTCAAGTTCAAGGATGCCAGGGCCATGAAATTGGTTGCCGATTCCCGCGGTCTTGATAATGTTTCGAACCGGCAAAAATGAACTCAGATTTAAAGCACGATTGAACTTTCTTGCTATACAGTGGAAATACGTGCTAACCATTGCGGATTTCTCAAACTTGGGCTGCGATCATGGCGTTACTTTTTTCCCCAGGACTCCCAGGCTATCAATCATTGAGGACTCAGGAGGAGGCTGATGAATCACAATTGATGAGTCACTATGGCTTTCTACACACGAGGGACATTTACTTTATTGATGTCGCGGGGTTCGCTAGAGCAGATTTTTTCATTTTTTCGTATAGACGCTACTCGGTCTGCTGGTTAGCTCACCGTATGTCCATTTGACAATTATCCTGCAGCAGGCACAGTGGCAATAATGCTATGAAGTGTGAGTTGGAGTGGCCGTCGAGGTAGGGGGCCTATAGCAGCGTCATCTACTCTTAAAGCAGCGATAGCCTCTTATTGGTCATCATGGAGGAGCACTTCTCTTCGGTCTAATACTTTGTACTTTTTGCATGCGCGACCTTCTGAAATCAAACCCGTATATTCATGTTATAACCATCTGCTCTTTTTAATGTGACGTCCTCCACTTGAGAATGATCATTCCGAGAGACAGACTATTTAAGTGATTGGCATGCCGATTCCGTTGTTGGGCCGTCGACCTCATGAAAGCAAGAGGAGAGATGCTAGATCTCTCCATCAACGTATACAATCTCTTACGCTACTTTCTCAATTCTAGGGACCTTCAATTTGAAGCGGATAGAGGAAAATTGCATACATGCTGTAATTTGAAGTAATTGAGGATTGTTGCTGCAGAGGATACTACCGTTGCAATGACGCTCAACAGTCACCCATTAGCGGCGGCCCTGGGTATTCGCATTCCATTCAAAACTTATACAAAGAATTGTTATGGTAAGAAGTGAGAAAAGTCTCTACAGTAGCTGGACACGCAATACAACCTCCAATAACTTTCGTGCTTTGCCACTCGTGTCACGGTAGTTAGAAGACCAGCTGACAGCTTCTATCAAACAACTGCGCTTCACGCGTATGAAGATCTTCAAAACCAAATTTTGTGCCAATGGGTGCATTCAATCTTCATGCATTAGATATTACGTGGCAGTGTGTAGCATTGATGAAAGGGAAGCCTTTTAGTCATACGCATCCAACACATCATCAAGGGACACTCGTTCTGCGTCCGCAAATTGTGCCATACGGATTTGATTGGAAAGCAGTAGTTGAATATTGAATATCTGCCGCCGCTCGTTGCTGGCTCGCCAACCAGTAGTTTTTGAGGCAACAGATCAGAAGCGAGATTGCGTGCCCTGCTACGGTAGTACGTGAACCGAGAGGAAATCATAAAACTTGCTGATCCCTCTCTGTCGTCAATTCTCTATTTGTGAGTGCTTTTCTTCCTTCAATTCAGTCACAAAAATATACCCCTTTCCCAACCTATCAAAGAGATTTCAACACTATCACTTCGCCCCTTCATAGTTCAAAGTACTCCTACAATGTTGAAGTCAGTTGAGACTGACCGAAACGACTTGATGGTTGAGAGCTCCCCCATAGTAATGCAGTCCATTGAGACTAACGAAGACGACTTGATATCCGCAGGTTCTCTTACTTTAGGACAGTCTATTGAGAGTGACGAAGACGACTCGGTGGTGGAGGGTTCCCCCACCTTAGTACAGTCTATTGAGACTGATGAAGACCACTCAATAGCGGATGGCTCTCCGACTTTAGTGCAGTCCATCGAGAGTGATAAAGAAAACTCGATGGCCGAAGACAATTCCTCCGAGACAACCGTGATTATCTCCACGGATGATGAAGAACCAGAGGTTCTGTCACGCGATGGTGAGTGCATCTCTAATTAATCATGCCGTTGCTTGCTTCGCAATGCTAATCTTTTCAAGCCGCTACAGTCAACAGTCGCAGGCCGTTACGCAGTGTCTCGGAATTTCATGAGAGCCGTCCTATCGACAACAATCATTCTCTTAGTAAGAATCAGGATGGCTTACCTGATTCCAACGTTACTGCAAGATATTTTGCTTTCACGCAAATTGTTGGATCTTTCTCGGCAGACTCGTCCCCAGCTGTAGAGCAACTCCCTTCTCTTCGTCCTCAATACCAATCTCAGTACCAAGAGCCACTAGCATATAATCCTCTCATGGAGGCACTTCCGGCAGGCGCGCCATTCTCCCAGCAGTTCCCTGGCAACATTCCTACGCAACATCCAGTAGAAGGCATTTCAAACAGTCATCTGCGACCTGCACCTGGACGACTATTTGATCCACATGTACTCCATCAGTCTTCTCATCCGTCTGGTCGTCCGCTTGGCCTAGTGCCTAGCGTTCGACCGCTACCGCGTAACGAGAGATTCAAGGTAACTCTACCTTTCTTCGATTTATCATGAAAGGGTTGCCTATCTAACGTATCAGCAGAAGATTCTTTATAAAGCCGAAGACATATACAACCCGGTTGACCGTGCCACTAAATTCAGCCTGGTAAATAACAGCACTGTCAAACTGGACCCTTTCTCGGAGAAAGAGAACCCGGTCGTTAGTCTGATCTCCGACAATGGGAAGAAATGGGATTACCACTACTCACGAAATCTAGCTGAGAATAACAGTAGCAGCGCAGTCATAGGCAAAATTAATCAGTGGAACAACGAAATACTGGGACGCAGACTCCCCCACAACTTCCCGGTTCTATCCTCCTCCCGCGCCGTTAAACGACCAGATTGGACCACATCAGAACGCAATAGTCTAGAAAGACTTATCATCGATTGCATTAGGCAGAAAAAAGACGCCCCGAAGTGTGAAGATTGGGATCATATTGCGAAGTTGCATAATGACAAGTTCGAGGGTGACATGAGAATCCTAGATATCCCCTGGGCCACGACGGTATCTCGCAGTTTGCGCATCAATGGAGTCTCAGCAACACGTAGAGGCGGTCTTACGAAGAAGAAAGGTGTCTATCCTGCTCGCAGCGCTGCGGAGATTCAAAGTATTATCTATAAGTGGCCGCACATCCAACAAAGTATGATTGAGGAAACCACAAAGGTTGGAGGAACAATGCCAGTCTTTGACGACTGTGACACCGATTTGAGCGACTCGGGAAGCTCTGAATTGGAGGAGGATGACGACGCTCTCGATGACAACGAATCTGTGGCCAGCAGAGACTACTTTCTAGATGAAGATGAGACAGAGGATGACGAAAAGGATTGGGTTGGAGAGCGCGAGTCTATTGGTTAAGGTGCGGGTCTATTCTGGACAAATTTTCCTGGAGCTTAAGAAGATGCAGGCGATCTATACGATGCATGGAAGTCTCTTTTGACTAAGAATGAATATCTGATTGGATTGTGTGTGTATGAATATTATCGATAGGTTAGCAGTTAGTTAATTGTTTAATTGGGTTTCGCAACTTTCTTGATGACCTTCTCAAATACTTTCTCGTCTGCCAGTGATGTGCAACCTCGCTCCCCTTCTCGTCAATTATGTAAGTTTTTGATATTTCATTCTTGCCATTCAGGTCCTTATGAATGAGCTACATTGAAGTGAAGAACATTAATACGTGATTACTTTTCAACAGCGGTATGGTCAGGTCAAAACATAGGTAGAAATAGCGGAAGAGTTTCACAGATGAGAGCGAGTAAGAGGAGCAAGCACAAAACAAGTTTTGAGACAGGTAATAGAATCTCATTGATCTAGGAGCAGTGGGCACTATGATCTGAGTGTAATCCTGTTCTCCTCTCTCAAACTCCAGCAAACATTTAAGCCACTGGCAGGCTCGCATTCTCCGCAGAAGGAGCCACGGCTCGTACTGGTTGTCGGTCGTCGAAATGCCGCCGACGTCTCGCTTTACTTGTTAATTGACAACAGCATCCAAAAGCAATAACTGCCACCCATAACAATATTGCGAAGATGATAGGGGCATTCTTATTTCCGGACCTCCTACGGTCGTGATTACAGAGTACTAGACCGTTCAGTGTCTTTAGCAGACACTCCTGAAGGTCTTGCCCATGTTTGAGTGACGGAACGTAGCCACAATGATCAACCGTGCAACCATCCGCATTTTCTGCAGCTATGAATACGCCAACGCTTGCATCACAGCACTTCTTGGCAGACTCTGTGGTCTTCGTATTGTTGGGCATGTGTGTCCAGGCGCACCAGTAAACTTCGTTGGGAAGGTGGATATCGAGGTCTGAGCACAGGCTACCGGCACTGTCTCTCGCGTAGTGGTAGGGCATGGTTTTGAGCAGGTCGCTGTAAGAAGGAGCATGTTAGCAAATTATCAGAGTGATGAAGCAGCACAATTAGCAGACTTGATCAAGTCAACTGACCGTTGAATCGTGTATCGGCCAAAGGTCTGCGTGGATCTTTCTTGCTTGAGTTTGTATTCTTGGTTAGGCCATGTCTGTCTTTCAAATGCGATGTTGAAACACGGAAGGGAGAAACCGTTGTGACACTGCGGGAGATTGTTAGACTGAAAGCCTTCAATAGTCTGTTGCTGGAGCAATGTTCAAGTTCCTTGGTCTTTGAACAACAATCAAGACCAAATTACAAGAAAGGCTAAAAATCATGGCAAAAATGAAGTAGTGAACAAGTAACGGAACAGCTTCTACGGCGTGACCCGAATTGCTTCAATGAATGCTGAACTACTGGGCGCGCTCACGATTTGCCCTCCATTAGAGTCTATTATTTTTTTTGCAGATCTTACATTAATCAACCCACCAGCAAAAACAAAGTTGGCCACTATTTCATGTGAATATTACAGGACGACGATGGTGCCCGACTTGAAGAATCATAAGCTTTGGCTCATACACTCAACTTGAAAGAAAACCAGATGCCCTTGAAATACTCTTTATGCATCTATCCAAGTCCTCTAAGTATCACTAGGGCATGAAGTGAAATTTACAGTTTCAAATCCATTGGCTAATGCATGTGCTTTCCTTAGCCTCAATGACGCCCACATTCGGGATCTTGATGGTCTTCGCTTTGAAACCCTTCACTGCTCTCAGTCTATTGATTTCTCTAACATTTGAAGAAGCGGAGCTACACTCAGCTTCAAGGGAAAAGGCTCCGAGGAGGAGAACGGGGAGGAGGGGGGGACCCAAATTTGAACTTCTATTGGCTCCTCTACCTGCTGAGAAAGCTCAAGATAACGGACCCGTCTCTGCCATCTCGCGTTCGTATAAGATAAGAAGTCATACGATGCATGTCTGCAGCCCGCCGCGTAATCGTTAAAGGCTTAGAGCGGGTTGAATAACTCTTCTTATCTGTGAATCGTCCTTATAATATTAGAAAAGAAGCCGAATGTTGCATGTCTACAGCCCTACCACGTTACCGTTAGAGGCTTAGGATGGGTTGAAAAGTCTTCCTTCCGAAAGAAGTGTTATGTTGCATGTCTGAAGGATGCCGGAAAAACTCGGAATGAAGATTTCGCTCCAAAAGAAGCTGTATGTTGCATATCTGACGGATGTCGGCATCCGTTCGACCCGGTTGAAAAGTGTTCGTCCCGCATCACGGAACGAACCCTCGAGCTGCCTTCTTGTTACTCAAGGCATCAGGAAAAGGCAATGTGAAGCTGTAAACATGCCGCTGGAATGGTTCTTTGTCTCATCCACAACACGTCGACTACTCAATTTTAACTGTTTGTCATACTTATTGGCATAGAATTCTTGGATGCCAATGAGCGCACTGAGTAGATAGGAAAGGCTGCGGGCTCCTGCACTACGCGCAGCCTCTTTGGAATTTTGTCCTCGGAACAGAAACACCTGCAGGCACGCGTAGATTCCTTATAGGGTTGCTAAACCACTGGAAAACGTAGCATTGCCTTACAATAAGTAGAAAGATCTAGATAGGTTCACAAATGTCTCTCCTCTAAAACCTAGTCAAATCATTACCTTCCTTCCATTCTCCAATCATAAGCCAATTCTCTCTGCTCCTCTAAGTTCCGCCAGCACTTCCTCCATCATGAGTCATGACCACAATTCTGGCTAACTTGATGGTTATTCGGCTGATTTGACGGTTATTCCGCCAGCATTCACTGCTCCGGTGGAACTTGCAAATTTATCAACGTCAAATGCTGAGAGAGGTTCCCTACAACCTGAATAGCGCAAACGACTGAGATGAGCTGCTACAACTTCAGTCTACGCATAGAAGAATAGATTCCATGCGCATAAGCATTGCTCTGCCGCCATGCCAGCGGTCATTCTTCAACAACACTTGAAATCGATCTACTCTCCTGCTAACAGAATAGCATCTCTCTTTTCGATAGCAATAACTACTTTTAAGTGGGATGCTGAGGCTTTGGGCTGTGGAATTTGCTTCTTACGATGCCATTTCACAATTCGGAGCACCAGGAGCTAAGTGCTTGACACCCTAGCTAACGATGAAATAAACTAAGAAATGTATGAACAGACATAACGAGAACAAAAGATAATGGGTGCCCCCCCCCCAAATGACAAAAAGTCTACTCTCTCCCACCCATCCCGCTGCATAATCACATATTTATTATAC
>LLKJ01001306.1:0-10287 GCA_002242865.1 Clarireedia sp. CPB17 | reverse complement strand
GGAGGGGGATTTGGAGAAGGAGGGGTTGGAGGAGGTGATTAGGAAGGTGAGGTTTGTGGTGAAGGATGGGAGGATGGTGGTGAAGGATGGGACGATTATGGAGTTGCCTTATGCGGGTTGAGGTGGTTTATGTGGATATTCTTTAGGTTGGGATTGGATGAGCAGGATGGCGTATAGTAATAATAAGAACGGCAGTTATGTATTACCATCTAAGCTGCCGATCCAAATTTATAATTACTCCAATACGCCTACCATCCACATTCAGAATAGACTTATACTTGAAGTTCTAGAGCAGTAGTAACCATCGTTAACAATAAGACATCGGAACCAGTTTCACTAATTGAACGGCTGAAGCAACAGAGTCAGTAGAAGTAATAGTATATCAGTTTAAAACCTGCTTTTATAGTCGAGTGAGGTTGACAAGCTACGGTGCATCATTATGATCGATCAGAGTTGAAGGATGTTGAAAGTAATAGAAAGAAATATTCACCTTGTGACTTGGCAGCAGACTGTAGTTTTCATGTAATATTATGACATCTAAATTCTATCTTTAATTCTATACATACAATACCTGTTGGACAAAATTAGGCATTACTATTCAAGACGCCGAACCATATTCATGATTCCTACAAAACGCCCCCCATCCAAATTTATCAAACCAGCCCTCGATCATTCTCATCCCAATTCCCATTCTCATTCATACCAACGCACAGTCACGATCTCATCCCTCTCTCATCCCCTCCTTTCTCAATACCCACTCCTTAAACACTAACAAAAAACGCCCCCACAAACATAAAGCACGTAAACGCCGTAATAAACGTATACTGAAACTCATGAAAGAAAGTCTTCTTCGAATACCTCTGTTTCTTCCACTCCTCCTTCGGCCGCGCAATGCCCGTCTTCGGGTCCCGATCTAGCAACTCTTCTCTCTCAGGCATATTCGGCGGCCAAATCGCATATCTAATCGGCTCAAAACACGCCGTCAGACACATCATCCACAGCATCGGCGGCCAAAAGGCATGCGTGAGGAGATACACCAATTTCTTCTTCAGGGTGCTATTCGAAGCGTCGAGCATGCCGGTAACGGTGGAGAGCGTCACGGCCGCAATGACGAAGAGAATGTACAGGAGATGCATGTAGCAGCCGCAGTCCCAGAGGACGACCCAAAGACGGCGGAAGAGGCCAGCGCGAGTTTTGGGGTCGCGCTCGTTGAGCTCGGATTTGATGCTGCCGGAGGAAGAGAAGGCCATGGCTTTTCCGCCGAGCCAGGAGGGGAGAATGAATGAGCGGATGATGGTTTTGGCATGGAAGGGAGCCATCCACATCTGCGCGCCGCTGTCGCGTTGAGCGAGACGGTATCCAGAGGGAAGGTAGGTGATCCATTCATTGACGCGGGTGAGAATGAGCGAGGCGAAGCAGAAGCGTATTTGCCATTTCAGCTGGTCGTTAGTAGAGTAGGCGACTAGTTGACCGCCGGAGATGAGAACGATAGGAATAGTGAGAAGGGCGATGAGAAGGAAAATCTTGAAGAATGCGTCGATGGCGAAAACAAATGCTGAGAGACGGGCAAAGAATCCCATTCCCTTGACGAGGGGACCCCAAAGACAGAAACGGAGTTTGAGGGCAGTTTGCAGCGTACCTAGGGTCCAGCGAGTACGTTGTTTGAGATGGCCGGTGATGGTGTCGGGAACGGTACCAAATTGGAGACCCTCGTGACAGAAGGCGGTTCTCCAACCAGCGCCAAGAAGAAGAGATGAGGTAAAAGTGTCTTCTGCGAGAGATCCAACTGGCCATCCTCCGATGTCGTCGAGTGCAGAGCGGCGAATTGCATAACCTGAGCCGGTACACCAGGCGACGCCATTAGCATCTTTTGTAGGTTCCATGACGTGAACGAATGCATCGAGAGATTGACAGAGTGGGTCATTTTCAGGGACATTGTAGAACAACTAATTACTGTCAGCATACCCAATTCTTGCCGGCATCAAGAATCAAACTGAAAACATACCTGTGGAGGACAAACAAGCGCCATCTTATCATCAATGACCATATGGGCAATAATAGCTCTCAACCAATCCGGCTCAGGAATCATATCAGCGTCCAAAGCGGCGATGAATTCAGCTTCTCCGCCTTCCAAATTCATAACGTGATTAGTACCGCCAGTAAGATTTCCAGCCTTGAAGTGATGAGGCACGCCCTTGATCTTAATACGAGCATAGTAGTAAGCGTTAGGATAATCAAGACTTAGATCATTAACTGCCTTTTCGAGTTCAGCATCTTTACCATCGTCGAGAACAACCACACGGAATCGATCTTGTGGGTACTGCGGAAAGGCGGGATGTTAGTTCTTGGCATTTTCCGGCTCTGTACAGGACTAGGACTACTTACGTCGACAGCAGCAGCAGCTCTAGTAGTATCGAGAACAACATCAACATCTTCTCCGCAGCAAGTAATGAAAACATCAACAGTTGGAACCTCATCGCCACGAATGCGCAACTTAGGACGCGAACGACCGCGGATTGATAACATCTGGTACAGTTGGTGGAGAAGAGCGGGACCTAGTGCATTCTATGTGAGTTGGGGGTCTTGGCAACGAAATGTACGTAAATTCTGGATATTTTCCATGAAATAGTGGATGAAAATCCCATTCTTCGCTCGCTTGAACCTCGTAGAATATCATCAGTCGTGGGGTTGAAGAAAACCTTAAACTTACATGCGACGCAACCTTCAGCTGCAATAAACAGCCATGCCATAATGTAGACTTTGCCGTACGCTTGCTGAGCATCAATTGTGCAGCGAATTCGATAGGCATAGTACAGGAAATAAGAGCCGCAGGCCAGGAACGTAAATAGAGGTGATAGCCGATACATGTTTCTTTTCCAAGGAGGTAGGAATGCGACATCGTCGTGCTTGTCCAATGTTTCGATAACGAATGTGCTTGGGTCATATGTCTTGTCGAAGGTATTAAAGTGTCGGACTTTTCGGATCGACGAAGGATCTTCTTTCTTCAAGTCATCGCTACTAACATCATCCTCCATCAAAGACGGGGTCGGACATGCTGTTGCTCTAACGTAGGTCGAGGTTTCCGAGAACGAGTTATGGTGATAGAATTGCCGTGGCCCTGCGTTAGGTGTGGTCGAACCAGGTGTCTGACTTCCGGTTAAGAGGGTCGACGAACTGTAGTTATTAAGCAGATAGGTTGACGATCTTAAGGTCGACGGTCTACTGTTGACCCCGAGATCGAAGGATGTGAGAGAAGGGTTGGGATGATTCCAAATAGGAGAAGGAGGTTGAGGGATGGGTTCAAATTCACCACGCTCTTCGCTCCCATTCTGCCTCGCTCTCTGCGGAAACTGTATCATCTTGGATTATACTTTGGAAGAGTTGAGTGCAATGGAGTGACAAGAAATAGGAAATTGGAACGACAGTTGGTGGTTGATCTTGACCGATCAAACAGGCAAAAGAAAATAAAGACGAGGAGAGCGAGTGAACCTGGGGAGAGTGATTCGTAGGCCTCTTCGTAGCTACTTAAGAGGAGCAACTCGGCACATCCACAAAAGCTGCAAGACGAAAATAGCAAAGTATAAAGAAGTAGATGCATGCCTTGACAACCCAAAAGGCATATGCTAACTTACCTTAAGGCTTTGACAAGACTGTGGCGTTATGGAGAATATTGGATGGTTCCGGTCCGTAGCACTGGCAATGAGGTGATCGTTCCATTCTCGGAAACAACTGCGCGAGTTTGAAGTAACTTTTAGTAAGAAAGAGGGTCTCTTGCACACATTCACCAACTTTTGTGCAGCTTTCCCCGGCAAGGTCAAAAACGTATATGTTTCTCCGACCCATCTGGCAGTTCGTATCTGCGATATCTCGATGTTCGGTTAACGCAGGCAGGGGTAGGATGACCTTGCTCCCTTGCTCCCAGCAGTATGTGTGTCGTCAGTTCTCCATGTCCTCCTTGAAGGTCCATAGTAGTTACCTACAGGAATTTATTAGCAAGATCCAAATAAAGGCGCGAGGTGGTTGGTCCAACGAACGCATGTGGAGCTACTCAGTCGTTGGGATGTAACGACAAGAAATTCTTGCAAAGAAAACCTTGCTCCTCAGAAGCACACCCTCGAGCGGATGTTACGGGAATTACCCATGAATTTTGTTTAGAATGCTCAAAATGTTTGCGTGATAATCCACATTGACAACATTTATGGAACCAGTCTAGTACGATCCTTGAGCACTGAACCAACGATATGCCAGCGTGGAGCCGAACAGAAAAACCCGCGTCCCTTCGGTACATACTGATACATACCTGGAGGTGCTCTCAGAGACCCGGAAAGCTCATCCACTGCTACTCGGGCACTGACCCAGGAGAAGGTCCGCTCGTTGATATCAAAGTGCTCGAGCCCGCGAGTACCATCCATCGGATATATTCGATGACGGAAACATATATTTTGATACGGATAGCAAGTATATTTAGATGGTGCCTAGGTGGAATGCCCCACTTGATGAAACTCAGCCCATTCGTATGTCTGGTGGAGTTGGTGATAAGATTGGATGAACTGAAGTGAAAAGCAGTAGAAAATGGCATAGCAGTCTAGCAGAGCCGTTGGCTCCACTAAATCCCCTGGTAGCTTTCGTGCGTCTCTATCTTTTGATCGAAGAAAATGTGGCGACGCGTAACCAACCGCGTGGGTCGACAGAAGAAGTGGAGCTCTTGATTGCATGAAGCCGTGCTCGAGTACAAGTAAAATAGATGACCGAAAGGAGTTTTCCGTAATCAATGTTGGATGTCCAGTGTCCACCAGTCCACATCAAAGTATCAATCATCGTACGAGTATAGCCTTGTCATGCTCCCTACCTGAAGTGCTCTGTGTGATGTGGGGTGTACGGTATGAAAATGCGTGATAAAGGGAGAGAGGAGGAGCAGCATTGTCGAGGAGAGCGAATGTAGACCCCCGATTGACTTCAATGAAAGGTCTTGTGCGGCCAAATAGCCACGCGTGTGCTTTGTAGATCAATAATAGCTGCTGTATATGTAAGATCTTTTCCTTGCCTGTTGTGTGTTATGAAGTGCTGCGTTTGTCTCCCCTCTGCTCTTCTTTTCCTTTCGTATTCATTCAGGTTTTTCCAGGTTCATGCCCCTTAAGTTTTGAAGAAAAGATTCTTGGGACTTTCGCGGCCAAACGTTCATCCGACGTTTGTTGCAGGGCAGCCTCATCGGACGTAACCCCTTAACGATGCCCCCTTGAAGACAAGTTGAGTTCTTTAACTGACTATAGATGCAAATTCATGGTCACAATGCGTTAGACAACCGACATCTTTCTCTGCCCAATCGTTCAATCCGGTCTTTATCGCAGCTTACGCCGTGGAATGGGGACTACTACTACTACCAGAACAGGATTACTCAATGCGGCTCCTAGGACCACCAGGACGGCAACATACGAAAGCATACAAACTGGACAACAAGATGGACAACAAGATGGAAGGATGTCGAATTCTCGAACGTCGACCTTTTTTGATGCAAGTTGTCTCTGAATGCGATGCGTTAAGGGTGCGCGTTTTGACCAAGTCCGGCAATCACAGAGAGTACGCAAGTCTCCACCTTTCCTTTCCAACACGATATACGATATGACAAGACTTCCAATTTTAGCATCTGTGGGTTGGCTACCCTCTTCTCACCTCAGTGCATTCACAATGCATATGGGGTGATCTTCAGAGGGTGGTAGCTGATTCCATTATAATATGGGCATAAGGCCCTTATATCTATGATGCTTCCCAACCCGTACTAATTCGTCCGATCTATAGTCGGCGACCACACGGTCATTTACGGGCTATAGGTCTTATTAGGCCGACAGTATCCTTTCTCGGCACGTTTCGGCACGTCTCGGCACCGGCACCCAGGCGGCGGGGGAGGCTCGGTGGATATTCTGTCCTGTTCCTGTCCTGGGAGGTCGTGAAAGCCAAGAAACGAAAGCGCTTATGTCATCGTGTGCCAACGCCAACGAACTCCACGCTCTACGCGCAGTCACTATCCCGTCCCCCAACCCAAGATGGCAGCTTCGTTTGTCTGCTCTTTCGAGAGCGCCGGGCGCAAGAACGGCTCTAAAAATGGGCCAAGTACTCAAATTATATGAACCAGATCGCCATCCAAGCAGCCCTCCAACACAACAATGCTGGAATGGCCTCAATGAGGGGTCCAGTTGGAGACCACATCCCAAGGCGCAGCGGCCTCCTCTTTGGTCAATCTCTTAACCAACACTGTCGTTCCTCAAAAACTCGTAAAGTTCCTTCGTAGGTGCTTACAGTGTCGGTTTTCTTGATATCCTGTTGGTATTTTGCATTTGCGCCATCGATCTTGCTCGTGGACTCCATTCTTATTCAATTCTCTTCTTGCGTGAGATTATTTGATCTGCTAAATTCTGTCGGCAGTTTTTTCAATTGCTCACTTTGCCTCTATTCTTACATTCTTTATCAATTGTTTCCAACTCTTGCTTGTCGCGCGCCGTTGTTGTGCCGGAATTTTCTCAATTAATCATCTTAGCTTGCAGTTAGTGCTGCAAATGTCCTCATGAATTTCCAGATCCATCGTTGTATTTCGCACAAGTATTGTGTAAGTTCTCCGACATCTCGACTTGTTCTTTTCTCATTTCCGTAGATATTACTTTGCACTCAGCGCTTTGGTGTCAACTTTTACGTCCCAGAATGCTTTCGCTCTCGTGGGTCTTCCTTGCGTTCTTCGCCGCATCAGCATCCGCGTCGGGGCAAATTTGCGACCAAACCTCGTCTACAACAACAAAATCTGGAAGATACACGTACCTTACTGAAGTACTAGCAAAGGACAATAGTGGAGCTCAGTGTATATCCGTGAGTTGGATTGTTACCTCCATCCCCGTTCTCGAGTATACTAAAGCTGGGCAAATAGGTTACTCTTGAGGACGATACTTCTCAAAACACTACCTCATTCTCCGCTACATGGGGATGGAACGGTTCGGGCGACAACAAGTCGATCACTCATTCCTTCCCAAATATCAATTTAAACCTTCCGTCTGTCTTACCAGTCCGGATTGATAATATTTCACTCTTTCCTGTGACTAATCAATATGCATTGTATTCTGGTAACAAAGTATCTACAGTGGCAACCACGAGTATCAATGACTTGAAAGAGGTCGATGTCATCGCAGCAGTTTACATTAACATCTTTCTCGACGGAGATCCCATCGCAGCCGGAAACGCCACGACTGCAACTCATGCTGTCATGGTATGGCAAGCCAGCTATGGTGATATTCGACCTCCAGGATGGAATACAGCATCAACTTCAAAACCAACAGTCACTATGGCGGGGATTCAATATACACTCTATGCTGGACAAAATCAGATCAATCAAACGGTATACTCATGGTGGCCGAATCAGAACCTTTCATCCCTTACCGCGTTGGATGTAAGTCCGCTTCTCAATTATCTATGGAGACAAGTATATATCCCGAGTGATATATATGTTGGGGCCGTACAATGGGGGAATGATGCGAGACACTCGAAGAAGAACGTAACATTTGATGTTTCCACTGTTGGTATGAATATAATCAAAGGAACTCCAGTCCAAGCTATCGGTGCGGGAGACAAGTCAAGAAAAGCTCCAACCTTTAGTAGTCTGGTTTTGGTGGTAATAGGAGCTGTGATTATGTTTGGCTTTCAATGAATAGAGTGCGGAGTGAACGCTGGACGTTCAGAGATAATCGGATAGGAAATATGAGGTAGTCGCGTTTTGGTTGGTGTTGGCAAAGAGAGGGAGTTATTTTCTTGATGTAGGTAGTAGACATACCGCAAATTGTAGTAACAAACATTACAAAGAAAGTTTCCTTCCATTTTCTCTGAGTGTCAGTATCATATGCTCCTCCATTTATAGCAGTAACAAGAAAGTCCTACATTATCGGGTCACTACCTCGATTTGTAGTTCATCGGAGTTACATCTCAATTTGTACTTGGCCGAACTCGCATGAAAGACAATCCGACATCTATCAATGTTTGAGTTATTTTGCAGCATCACATCGGGGTATTCTTCTCAGTCAACTTACAATTCGTATGATCGACAAGACATTAATCGTAACACAAGCACTCCTTCGGCAACATCGGGCAACATCGGCAACTCCAAGCACCCCGCAATTTGGCTGAGATGAAGTTGTACCCAACTTCACAATTGTGTCCGAGAACAACGAAACTGATAGCAAAACATAACAGTTGGGTCACCCCTTCATTTAGAGGTTCTTTATGAATTGCAATATAACATTGGAAGTCGTTTCATGGCACCTTCTCAACTTCTCCTTTCGACCCCAAATCACTCTTGTGAACACGAGCAACAGAAGGTCTTTATTTTCTCGCAGACCTTATCACATCCCTCCTCATACTGCTCACTAGCCAAGATCTTATACGAATTAGCTTCTTCCCGTCTTCACTCGGTGAAAAACGCCGCAGCATTCGTATATGAGCCCAAGACTTCCATCGCCAAGCACAAGAACGGCACAGGTTTCATAGCCATTCATTCAGGATCAATACGCAGCCGTTCACAAAATCTATCCATGTCCATCGGCAGTGGCGCAGCTCACAGCCCGACCGAACGGGTCTCTCTTCCAAATCGGCATTTGGGACAAACGGTCATACGCCTTGCTAGGGTCTCTGACGGTCTCGGGTTCGACTACGCATTATCTATCTACCGCCAGTCGGATCTATCCGTAAGACCCGAGACAATGTCAGCAGAGTCGGAGTGACTCCATCCACAAACTACATTGCTCCAAGATCAAGCACACCTTTTTCATCCCGCTTCACAGCACGGTTTTGGCAACGGGCACATACGGCAAGGCTTATTTGCCTCGAGTCTCAGAGGAGTAGTATCCTTAATATGCATTGGAGAATGACTTCACAGCTTGATTCTTACCTCCGATATCACGTCTAGATAGCCTTGGATGTCGAAACTGTATGTGTGTCAACATGCAAAGGATCTTACGAACTATCTCGCGGGGCAGTGTCCAATCACAGTGATGTACGAGCACACCCTTTCATTCGAACTCTCTATAGTTAAATGGTCCTACAAGACTGAAAAGGAAATTTTGGAAATAACCTCATCTTCCACTACAGATATCACAAAGTTAAGTGCGAACGGTCTAACTCAAGTAACGACAACTCAGCCCTTATTGTCTTCGGTTCTCTGTTCTCTTCTTTCCCGTCTCATTTCTTCCTCCCTCACTCACCCACTCGATCAGTCATGTCTTTGGAAAGTTCCATCCTCACTTAAAGATGAAACTTCATTCCCACTCAGTGTGTTCTTCCTCACTGAATATACCACCATGTTTCCTATCATCATTTCTCCCGCGCGTGCTCGCAAGTCAAGCGAACGCAGGCTTCACAACAACCAACTGGAATCCTACTCGCGGCGTCAAATTCACCATGGCCTAGTCTGGGACCAGCGACGCGGGACTGAAAAACATAACTCTGTTCGATTGCGATAGCAGTGGGAACAAGTTCGCGTCTTTTGGTCCTATTGCTATTGTGTATATTTCTGCTCCCTCCATTATATATCTACTTTCCCCCCATACTTCTCTCCTCCTACCAGATTCCAAAAGCCGATACACTACCCGCATCTCCCTTACAAAAAGCTGGTATTGATGGCAGTTCCTTCCAGTGGATTCCACCAACATCGATTCCAGACGGAACCTACATTGTTAATCTCGTCGAAACACCTCACAAGGTTAACTTCAACGGACTATCCTTTTCCGGTCAACCCTTCGCATTCGGTGATCCCAGCGCAAATCAGCCGCAAGCGCAGACAAGTACGAGTACGACAGCGGCGCAGCAGACGCTCATTGTAACGACGACGCCTGAGGCGGAGAAAACTACCGTTCTTGCACCTACTACTATCCTGCTTGTTTCGACGCAGTCTCCGCAGTTTACGGTGGAGGCTATGACTTCCTTTGATCTTACTGCGCCGGCTGCGGTTACTAGTAGTAGTGTGGTGACACCTACGGCTTCGACGTCGGGATCTAGTTCTGTGGTTTCGGTTAGTTTCTATTCTTTCTTTTTACACTAGCTTTGCTACTTTCGTGCGTATCGTTCTCTTCGGGCTGCTGGTGAATATCATCGCCTGTTACTACTACTATCCTAGTTTCTTGTCTTGTTTCCAACTTCTCCTATCCCATAAACTAACAAACCCTCACCCACCGCTCATCAAAATCCATCTACCACCACCTCACCCACCATCTCTTCTTCCAGCGCCCAAGAAACAATCACAACCTTCCCCTTCATATC
>LLKJ01001305.1:0-19629 GCA_002242865.1 Clarireedia sp. CPB17 | reverse complement strand
GGGCTTACATTCAATTCGAAATCAGGTGTTCCACCGAGGGTACGTTGTACGTACACTGCTTCGTGTGCTTGATCATCGCCGACACCACCTCGGGACAAGCATGCACAAGAATTTGCGAAGAATGTTCTATTGAATTGGCAAGCATTGGCAGCTTATTACGGCGGCAAGAAAGGGATAAGAATATAGAAAAGATGGGCAATAGGTGACAGATGACATGGTTACTGACGGCTTTGAAATGAGGGGTTGACGAAATATACCCCATTTGTCCGTTCGTACCGATGTAACGTAGACATGCTGATGCACTGAAAATCCTTACTACTCTTCTTTCTGGTAGAAGATACAGTCAGTGTGTGAGTTTGTCCCGAGAAACAGAACCGCGTATCCATCCGGAGGAGACGTTTCGAATCCTGGACCTGCGAAACTACTCTGTACGAGCGCCATCACTCGCTCGCTACACTCAGAAGACCGCACGACACTATTTTTCTCGCACCAGCCCCCGGACTGTCGCCGCTGATCTGGGCGCAATCCCACCCGTTCTCGTCACATGATTCGCATCCCTCAGCGAATCGGTCGAATTCTTTTCAATCTTAGCCACTCTTATCTAGCACTAACGGCGGCGAGGCCCATTCTCCACGCCATTTTTATTTGGTACGACGCGCCCTTGTTGAGGAGTGCAAGCCTCCTACGCATTCGAGAGCTTTTCCCGGTCGGGGCTGATAAGAATTCATTCCTTTTGTGCTTCCCCACTGGCGATGTCGTAGGAGCCGCATTCTGATTCGTGCGTGCCATCGGCGCACATGACGATCCTATAATGTTTTGGGTGAAAGCATCATGTCATTAGTGCCACTGTTTTATAATCCATTCCTTCCCTAGCCAGTTTAATTGATGCGCGACTGGTGATGCCTACTGCAGCATGGGCTCGCTTCAGGACACGAGCGAGCGAAGGAGAACGGAAGAGGTGCGAGGTGTGAGTAAGTTCCCTAGCTAAGCTGTGGTGAGAAGCTTGCCCGCGAAAACACCCAATCGTTCGCACTATATGTATCAAAGTGGGGCTTTGGCAGATGGAGAAGGGTACTTGGGTCCGTCTGCACTTGCTCTTTCAGATGCTTGTAAGGCAGGCGCGATGATCAGACTAACGGGCCCTACACGAGGATATTTCGCATGGCAAATGGTGGACGGGTCGAGAGGACATATAATTAATGCTTCCCCTCTCCCTCAGCCGTTCGAGTTCTTTTCTTCGCGCAACCGAGTCCAAGTCGACCATTCATCTTCCCTGCCCTCCTCCTCTACTAAGAGTGATATCCGTGTCGGTAGGGTTTCTAGTCATATTTACGGTCGAGAACAGTCCCGTTTTTGACTAATACACTACACCATACCTACCTACTCGTCGACACTATTGGTCCCTCCCATTACTTGATACCCACATATCCATCTTCACCATGGATCCCAAACTCGGAAACGGAGGCGCAGGTCGCGATCCAGAAAAGGCCTTGCATTCTTCCAAATCTAATTCCTCGGCCGAAAATGCCCGGGCTACATATATGGACGAGGCGCCGAAAGGCCCTTGGACTACCCGCTTCGTCGACAGCTTCCGACGGGATCCGAATGCCGCTGTCACAAAGGCTTCCGAAAGAGCTGTGAGTGGTGAGCATGGTGGTTTCGACCATGCGGCTGCTGCGGAAGCGACGGCGAATTCGGGTCTGTCGAGGAAGTTGAAGGCCAGACATTTGCAGATGATTGCTATTGGTGGCAGTATTGGTATGTACATTTTTGCATTTACAACCTATTTTCGTCCGATCTGTTCCCTGCGGCGAACAAGATTACAAACGTTTTATCCAGTATTCATAACACCGAAACTAATGGCATATCCGAATAGGTACCGGTCTCTTCGTCACATCCGGAGCTGCGCTCTCAAACGGTGGACCCGCATCCTTGATCATCGCGTATGGTATCATCGGTATAATGTTGTTCTGCACAGTCCACGCTCTAGGTGAGATGGCTGTCGCATTCCCGGTCGCTGGTTCTTTCTCCGCATACTCTACTCGTTTCTTGGATCCTGCATGGGGTTTTGCTATGGGATGGAACTACGCGATTCAATGGCTCGTCGTCTTGCCTCTAGAAATCGTAGCTGCTTCGATTACATTGGGTTACTGGCCTGGTGCTGCTAACACCAATTCTGCTGCTTGGGTTACAATCTTCTTCGTTGTTATTGTTGCTATCAACTTCATCGGTGTTAGGGGTTATGGAGAGGCTGAGTTCATCTTCTCGATTATCAAGGTCGTTGCCGTTATTGGGTTCATTATCCTTGGTATAGTTCTTGACTGCGGTGGAGGCCCAGATGGCGAGAACATTGGAGATCGTTACTGGTACCCAAACAGAGTTGCACCCAACTATTCTGGATACGACAATGTCGCCAATCAGGACGACAGTGGAAACCCTCTTCCAATTGTCTCCGGTGCTTTCAATAACGGATTCAAGGGTCTTTGCAGCGTGTTCGTCACCGCAGCTTTCTCCTTTGCCGGTACTGAGCTTGTTGGTCTTGCTGCCGCTGAAGCCGCCAACCCACGTAAGACTCTTCCAACTGCTATCAAGCAAGTCTTCTGGCGTATCTGTCTCTTCTACATGGTCGCATTGACTCTCGTATCTGTCCTCGTCCCATACGGTGACCGCAGACTTCTCGGATCCAGCTCCACTGATGCAAAGGCCTCTCCTTTCGTCATTGCTATCAACAATGCTCGTATCAGCGTTCTACCCTCCATCATGAACGTCGTCATTCTCATCTCAGTCCTTTCCGTCGGTAACTCCTCCATCTACGGTTCTTCCCGTACTCTCGCCGCTCTCGCCGAACAAGGCCAAGCCCCTCGTTTCCTCGCCTACATCGACCGCGAAGGCCGTCCCCTCCTGGCAATCATCGTCGCCTCCGTCATCGGCCTCCTCTGCTACGTCGTAGCCGGTGGCCAGGAAACCGCCAACACCGCCCTCAACTGGCTGTACTCCCTCTCCGGTCTCTCGTCCCTCTTCACCTGGGGCTCGATCTGTCTCGCACACATCCGTTTCCGCGACGCATGGAGGAAACAAGGCCATTCCCTCAGCGAACTCGCCTTCACTTCCCAAGTCGGCGTCATTGGCTCCTGGATCGGCTTCATCCTCAATGTCCTCGTCCTGATCGCACAGTTCTGGACGGCTATCTGGCCCATTGGATACGCGTCCAAGAGTTCCACGGAAATTGCGGAGAATTTCTTCCTGGCGTATCTTGCGGCGCCCGTGGTATTGCTTTGCTACATTCCGTACAAGCTCTGGTATAAAACACCGTTTATGAGATCGGCGGATATTGATTTGGTTACGGGTAGGAGAGAGGTTGATACCGCGGAGTTGATTGAGGCGGAGAGGTTAGAAAAGGCGAGTTGGCCGGCGTGGAAGAGAGTTTATAAGACTCTCTGTTAGATATATAGACTCTACATAGAGGAAGTGAGAGTGGGGATACGAATTTAATGATTGTGCTTTTTTGTTAATTTTTTGTCAGGGCTATGTGCATGGTTTTGGTGGGTGGGCGGCGGATTTATACTTGTAATTATGAACATGATGGGTGGACGAATAATCTATGTATGATGAAAATAAAGAAAAGAAAAAGGAACGGGAAAGAAGAAATATGTACGAAATGCTTTACTACACTGAGGTGTATGTAGCAGTAAACGAAAGGGGGAGGAAAAAAGGAAGACCTGGGGGATGTAAAAAGGTTAGCAGTACAGGTGAAGGAAGCAATGAGTGAATGAATGAATAGATTCTTTGGAGATGTAAAAACATTTGGTTGTACGTTTTGAATTTGATGCCGCTGTGAGGTGTGAGGTGTGAAGTGTATGGATGTTGAGTGAGAATATGGGTGCGTGGGGACGTGGGTAATCGATGAAGAGTGATACCGCAAAAACATGTGTGAAATTTGTATCGACGATGATCCACCGGATGCTCACGAGGAAGTAAAATAAACCAATTCATCAACCATCTCCAGACTTTAAGATTAAAGGCGCTATATACTCCGAGTTTACGAAATTTCTGGCGAAAATAGAACGTGAAAGATCACGCGTTAAAGAAATAGGACTTCCCGTTGGCCGTACTGGAAATAGCGAAGTCAAGTCGACGACTTCAGGTGTTTTCGAACGAGAACCGATGAGCCTAAGCCTGAAATGTTCTGGGTATTCTTGATATGGCTACCAGAGGCGATTTCATCCGTAAGACGGTCTGAGTCCCCCCATCCGGATTGATTTTTGGACGATTCATGCTTGGCTCGAGCTGCTTCATACTCGTTGTGTACTCTCATGTAACTGGGCGAGCGTTTCGGTATTGACTTGGGCTTTGGGCCGGCAACTTTTCTTGTTCGGGGGATATAGTAGTAGGGGGGAAGATCTGTAATATGTAGTTGTTAGTATATGGTTGAGACTGCTATGAATATGTTACCGAGATCGTAGCTGTTATATATCGAATATTCTTCAAGTAAGAAGTTGTTTCTGTCAATTGATACTCGAAGGTTGTGATGGGATATTGTACTTGGTCCCAAGGATAAATAAGTGTAGTTCCTGTTCTCGCACCTTCTATTTATCAACCAGTCAGCTCGCGGCAGTAACCTCTTCTACGTTACTTGATTGGCAAGAATTTAGATCGTGGAGCGACAGGGACTATACTTATCTCCCCCAGAGACCAAGTAAGGACTTTTGTAAAAACAGTTATATGAAGATATCCGAAAGGGAATAAGTATATTTATACATACATCATGAAATAAAGTGACTATACTTACAGCTCATCTTCTGGCTTGCGTTTCGAGACGGAGTTGGTTAGATCCTCATTACCAATATCATAGTCCAACAATGCAATGCTTATATTCGCTGAACAGAGGATGACACTCTAGAGAAAACATCTTCCAATACTCTTCAATCATTACTGCTTCTTCTTTCCTCCTTCCACCTCTCCTCTCCTTCGCTGCTATGCTTGCACTTTCTAATTACATCAAGGGGACAGAGGACATCACTTCCTATTCGATGAAAACTCTTGTCACAAAGAAGTCATTCAATCAAAGTAAGATATGCTTATGTTTGTATCAATCATATATCATTCATTGCCTACCCTAAACTCCCCCTTCGTTGCCTGTTGAGTAATATAATACAGATACAGCCATGATACAAAATCCAATCCCATCTTCTCATTATCTCATCTCATCCCCTCCACAAATCTCCCCTCTCCCTCACTATCTAAGCATGACCCACCAACCCTGCCTGCGGCGCATTATCCGGATTGGTATTCGCACCCGCAAATCCCAACGCAGTATTCCAATTATTCGCCGTACTCACATCCTTATTAGGCGCAACCGACGTCTTCGCCGCGAGACAAGCCGATTTCGCAGCCGCGTTCGCATTGCAGACGTTCCCCAGCTGGTCGCAAATCCGGGTCATGATGATAGCCGGGTTGAGCGCTTCCTGTTGGCCTTTGTTCACCAAGGGGTCGATAGCCTGGAAGGTAGATTCGGTGGCCTTGCGCCCGTTGAGGCCGGCTTCGAACTTCATGGTTGGAACGCACAGTCCGAAGTCTAGGCCGGAGATGCTAGAGGCTGTTGATGCGCTGCCGGCGGAGGCACTGCCAGCGGATGCGTTGGAGTTGGATGAAGATGCGGCGGCGGCGGCAGGAGTGGCGGCTGCGACGGCCGCGCTGGATGTAGCGGCCATGGTGACGGTGACGAGAGTAGTTCCTCCACAAGAAGCTGCGGCGGCGACATTTCCTGCGGCTGAGCTGTTTGAAGCCGAAGCTCCTCCAGCGGCGGCTCCTCCAGCAGCGGCCTTGGCTCCACTAGGAGTCCCCTTAGTACCAGCGGCATCGGTAGTCGTGAAGTTGCTGAAGCCCTGCGCAACCATAACATCGGCGACACTCAATCCATCCGCACTGAACGGGGTAGTGGTACTCTTAGCGCTATTTGCGTTCTCGGCATCACTTCCTGTGACGGCGGGATCGACCAAGGGGACTATACCGCGGAGCTCGGCGGTGGCGGGGAGAGTGGGGTCGGAGCAGATGTTTGGAACGCTAACGGCAGAAGGGTTGAAATTCTGCTCGGCGGCGACGAGACCACGTGCTGCGGCGATGACTTGCGGGTCGTTGCCGAGCTCCTTGACGATTTTGTCGGCTTGGGTGAGTTTACCGCAGGGGTTGGCTGCGCCGAGGAGGAATGAGATGGAGCTGCCTGCGAGGGTGGCGGCTTGGCCGGAAGTTCCGAAGCTGCTGAGAGCGGAGATCGCGGCGATTGGGAGTTGTTCTTGACCGAAGCTGTTGGGGGAGATTAGCATACTTGATTGCGTTGGGATTGGAGATGGAAAACTGCATACCGAGCTTCAGCCAAAGCCACCAAGAGAGAAACTAGAACAGTTTGAGAAAGCATCGTGATGTTCGTTGAGATAAAGATCGGGTAAAGACTAAAGTTAAAAAATGGTCCAGCCTTGGTATAATTGGTTGAATAATTTAATGAATGTATCGAAAGTAATAAGCAAGTAAGGTAGTTCGCAGAACTAAACGAATGAAAAGACAGTCAAATTGAAGTGGAGTAGAGAATGAAGACCAGATGGAAGATGATGATGATGGAGAAAGAACATTGGAGAGACAGGAAACGTCTGATACTTATACACAAGGGAGATGAGCACGACCACTCCACGAGCCAACAGAACCATTCTCCGGAAATCCAGGCCCGGAATGCTGACTGAAGATCATACTATACGCGGCTATGGACAAGTTGTCGCAAGGAGAGGGAGACGAGCATACGCAGATCACGGTTTGAGACAGACTTCAGATGACAGAACCTAGCTGCACTGGCAGTGATGTCAGGTCTTACCGCCGATGCATCCCGGCTCTGCGACCGTTGCGAGACTACTACCCAACGGCAGTTTGGATTGATCCGAAGTAGTATGAGATGAGAATGGCGCTTTGAATCAGATAATAGATCGGATGAAGCCACTCCATGTCTCATCTCCTCCCTGCCCAAACCTTTAAAGACCGCGAACTAACGCGATGCTTGTTCTTGGCGTATGAGAAAGTGAACCCGAGGCTCAATCTTGTCCATAAGGCGAAACAATTGCACCACTCAGCCAAATCCGGGGAAACAAGCAACCAAATAGATTGTAAGCTTAACATTTCATTAATATCGAACGAAATGCAACGAATAGGAATCTGAAGCAGACCCTGTATCAGGAGCTCGCTTATCTTACTGCTTTCTCATCCGATAGCTAAGGTTTGAGACGGTGTTGAGACAAGAGGGGTTTGAGCTGGGGGATAAGCGAGGGGCGCTGACAAATACAAGGATTACCAATTGCTTCATGGGAGAAAATTGAGGGTGAAAGGGACCTTGTGAGGACCTAGTCATATATATTCTTAAACCGGTCATTTTTACAATAATTCCTCTAATAATATCATGATCTCAAAAATAGTCATGAACAAGCAAGATAACGTCCGTTGTTCTAGATGATCTCTCTTTGAAAATTTCATCCTTTCTCTCGCAATCTTGCTCGTCCGAAATTATCCTTGAAGACTAAATCGTTCATGCAAGGTGCGATCATCAGTTCTTGAGTATTGCGACAACGTGCTCGCATTAATTATGCGTTCGTCTTGTAACTCGTGCTGGCAGTCCATCGTGGGGCTTAGCACTTGCTATCAATTCTTGAAAAGCACGTTCTCCTACCCATTTGTTAGCACGTATTACCCATAACTTTTCATTTAAAATCGCTCACCAAACATTCCACGTCTCCCATCCAGAATATCGCCCGGCTTGTCTCTGCCAAGCTTTCGATCCCAGGTCTCATAGTCGGCTTGAATGTCCAGTTCTCTCAACGTCAACGCCAGGATAATCTTCATTTCGAGAAGTGCAAGTTCTTGACCGATACATGCTCGAGGTCCCTTCTCAAATGGTCGCCAGGCATCCTTCGGAACATCTTGGAAGTTGTGAGGGGCGGGCATAAATCGTTCTGGAATAAATTCATCTGGTCTAGGAAACAGATCTTCTCGTCGATGTATGGTATGAACAGATACCATAACCATGAATCCCTTCGTCGGATATTGTTTGCCATTATAGTTAAGAATAAGATCGTCGCCTTGGCGTGCAGTATCAGCGGGTGGGAAAATTCGCAGCGTTTCCTTGATACAACTAAGAATATATGGTAATTGATTGACAATACTCGGGTTCTCTTTAATCATATCTGCAGTCTTGGAGACATCTTTCCCGAATACTGTATCCAGTTCATCTCGTGCTTTAGCCAGAGATTCCGGATGTTGGCTGAGTAAATGGTAAGCGTATGCGATTGTACTTGAAGAAGTATCGTGGCCAGCAAAGATAAAGGTCTTCATCTGATCAATTGCCACTTCTTTGAAGGTCTTATCCAGTCCGCGAGCGGTAATGTCGACATTGTCTTCCGCCTGTTGTTGAATGTACTCATCGAGAGCAAGATCAATGACTGGCTTCCTTTTGTGTTTTGTAACTTGACCTCCTTTCCCGGCGAACCGAGCGTTCAAGACGTTTTCCAGATAGCTATTCATCTTCCACGTATAGTATCGCTGCATGATTGGGCGCAGCGGATTGAGATTGACGAGCGGATTTGTGGCTACTATCTTCTTCGTCCATGAAATTGACTCTCGGAATGACTCCACTAGTTCATTCCTTGTTGTTTGCGACTTCAGACTAATATCCAAGACAACATGGCCCATGATGTCAATTGTTGCAAGAGCAGCAGCTTCCTCAATTGGGCGCACTTCTCCCGAGTCAGCTATCTTGCCCAGAACGTCGCGAAGAATGACGGCCTCGTCTACAATTGCGGGAACTAGAGTTATTAGATGAGCGAGAGCGAAGCCGGGATTAAACAGCGCTCTATTCTTCTTCCATTCTTCGCCTTCCGTGTACAGTATACTTCTTTTTCCAGTGATATGACCGACATATTGCTTAATTGAAGATGATTTGGGCAATGAATGGGACTGCGTGCACTGAGCAGCGAGGGCCTAATCACTTATCAACCATACTGTCCTAGAATCAAACATGAAAGTGCTGGTTATATGGGAGGGATTCAATCTGCTAGAGATACAATCGACATACCGGATCAGCGATGACAATCTGCCTGTAATCAAACAACGGCCAATTGTCCAAGTAAAACAAGCCCTTTAAGTTATACTTTCTGTACATCATGGTCATAATTCCATGAGGATGTGCCGTTACGGGTGCATTGGCATACATTTTGCCCATAGCACCTACAGTTCCAAGAAGGATACTGAATGGCGGTGATGGTATAGAAGGTGCCTGCTTCTCGTTAACTGCCTATCGACTTACGAAGTGAATTTTTACCATACAATGCTTTTGAAAGCTTGCCGATATCGAACGAATCGCACAATCCAGGCGATGAAAGATATAGCTGCGACAGCTGTGACCGAGGTATAGAGGTTGGTGCTGAGCCATCCCTCGTCGGAGGGGCCAGCTATGGGCGTGGGAATTGTTCCATTCGCCATAATGAATTGATACGAAGAATGAACAAGTTCGTGCGGAGAAACTGTCGCTACGAAAGATGTAGTATTAATGGTAGGGTAGTATCGTGTATCGCGAGACCACTTTGTCCGAGGAGCTGTCACCGGTTCAATGTTCACCACGCGCTCAATACCTCATGGTCTCACTGTTCAACAAAGTCTCCAAGAGGAAACAAACAACTAAGAGCTTGCAATCAAGAGCGACTGACACACTTGTCGTGGTGGCTAACGGTTCTACATGGTCGTGCAGGGAACAATCGTGTTCATAGACAGTTAAGCAACCCCATTGGCTGCTCAGTTCTCCCTGGATCCACAGATTGCAGATTGGATTAGCTTTACGAGACTCCACAGTGACATTAAAATGTCCGGGGAATGAGGGTGCCAGGGACGGCCGACGACAGTATAATGTAATCTTCCAATGATGTATGCTTTCGTGTTGGGCGAGCTGTGAGTACATCTTATATCCACCTTGGCTTCATACTAGACACCTACTCGTAGAAATTATGTTTAATATCATCCAATACCATTACAATTTAGGTAATTCCGTCCAAGTCATCCATCGATCCATTGATCCATTGATATCACAACTATGCATCCCTATCATACGCCGAAGCAAATCATACGCTTTCCCATAACCCTATATATGCACTTTTAATCCCAATACCTAATAGCACCATCCAACCCAGCCGTCGCAACCTTCGAGCTCTCCTGAGGATTCCACTCCACGCAAGTAACCGCCTCCTTACTCGCCTGAAACTTATGGTACATCTTGCACTGCTTCCAGTCCCAAAAACATACATATCCCCCACTGTCACCGGAAGCGAGGAATTGTCCGTCCGGACTACATGCCACATCGATGGCATAACCTGCATTGTTGTGACCCTTGAATACTTTCTTCCTGTTCTGACGGAACTTATCTGTGGCGCCGTAGACGAAGATATTGTTGTCGGAGGATTGATATGCGACCCATTTTTGGGATGGATGTAGCGAAGCGCGTGTCATGGGGTACATGTGAGGCTCTGCAATATACTTGATGGGTACGGGAATATTGTAGTCCCACGCTCGTAAAGATTTGTCGTCAGATGTAGTCATGAAACGACGGTTTTCATCAACAAAGGTAATGGTATTGACAGCTGCAAGATGGTGATCGTATTCTTGGACTATGTCTTTCGTTCGAATATCGAATTGAATGATTTTCTTGTCGGACATTCCTGCTAGGAATTCGTTCGAATGTTCAGGGTTCGGATTGAATCGCACGACATGGGGAGATTTGCCAGTCGTAAAGCGGTTTATACATTGTCCAGTTTCTGTGTCCCATAACTTCATCATACGGTCGTAAGAAGCAGAGATAAATTGCGTTCCGGATGGGTTGAAAGTTATGTCTGATAAAGCTTTCTTGTGGCCCGAATAAGTTCGCAGAAGTTCTCTCGAATGATGCGCATCCCAGATCTTGACCGTTGTGTCTGCGCTGCCAGATAGCAGTAAATGACCCGACCCTGGGAAGAACCGTATTCCAACAACAGGTTTCGTATGCCCTTTCCACGTATGCACCATCTTCTTCGGAACGAAGTTTTTGATACTTCCGATTTCCTTCTTCAGATCAATATCGAGGTCTAATGGAACATGCATGTACGTCCGTCCTTGGTAATCATACTGTTCGGTCCCTTCAAACGTCGTCGTCTCGTCGCCCAGTTCATCGGCCTCCTGCCGTTTCGCCAATGCTTGCGGCGGCGCAGATATAACAGCTCCGCTCTCAATTACCTCTTCTTCCTCTTCCTCTTCCACTTCTTCATACTCCTCATCGCTGCGCAATGGCTCATTTTCATCCACTTCCTCATACTCCTCTCTTTTGTATTTAGCCCAGGGCCCCATGTATGCGCCATCGCCCTCAGCTATACTCGAATCGCCCTTCTTTTGTCTCTTTGCCCGTATCCTCGCAGATTCTTCCTTGGCTTGTGCGCCTGACAGATGTACTCCCCTTCGTTGTACTGCTCGATGTTGATCTCGAAAGGTATGCTCGCTGAGGTATGTTTCTTCAGCATACCCAGTAAGTACATTCTTACGTTTCAACGAAGCCTTTTCGTCTTTGAAGGGATTGGCAGGTCCTTGGGTCGCGCGCGCAAGATTGTCTGCACTATATTGGACGACAGCATGTTCTGGTCCAGCGGCCTGTCGAACTATCAAGGCGTTTTGTGGCGCCATGTTTGGCGGATAGTCGCCGAAGTCCGCCATCTCCGAAAAAAGTTAAGAAGGGTAATAGTGAAGTGAAGAATGGAATATCTTGAGAGGCGCAATTGGTTTGTTGTTCAGTCCTGTCGGTTTACAAGGTTGAGGTTGACAACGCAAGGCGTGAAATAATTTTAGTGCAAGGCTGCGAATCACGTGTGGATAATAGAGAGCTTTACCTTGATAGAACTTCTTTACTTAGGAAATAGATAGCACTATACCTAGAAGCTCATCAGAATCTGCTTGGTTGTTTCTAAGATTGAAGGAAACCCCAGTATAAGCTCAACGGTTTTACAGAAGAGGTCTATACTCACGTGATCATTGTCCGCAGTACAGCAGGGCTTCCATTCTATCTTTCACTATTACATGCTCGAGGAAATCATCATATAGTGTGTGTTGCTTATATATTTACTTGGATTATATAAGAGTGCTGTGTACGAAAGGGCAGCTGCGCTCAGAAGTCACTTAACGACATTCGCAACCTACTCTGTGGCACATAGGAGAGAAAGAACAGTTGTTGTGTTATTGATCCTTCTATTCATATATTCATCTGCCTAATAGAAAGTCGTGATTTCCATCGTAGATATTAGCTGCACCGTATAGCCGTGTGTATAGGAATAATGAGGTATAAACTGGCTGGCGTTAAGATATGAAGGTGCATTTGCAATACTGCAGGAACCGATATTCAAAGATATAAGTTTCCACGCTTGCTCAAGATAGACCGGCGACGGTAAGTATACAAACAAGTGTCAAGAGATTGCTAAATCAGAAATCCCATAAAAGACAGTCCAGAGACATCATACCTTTCAAAGCAGTTAAGAAAGCCGCATTGTCGTTCTCAGAATTCCATGGCTTCCAAACACCAGACAAGAGATACCAAAACAATAATAACAGCCCGCTTGAACCATTGGCTGCAAACACTATGTTGCCTTGTGGCATCGCAGACGAAGTTCATGACGGCGTCAGCGGATTTCATTGATTAACACGAGTGCATACAACATCCAAGTGCCTTCTGCTTGCTCCCATAGTCAATCTCCATTTTCCCCAAGTTTAGGCAGATAAGAAAAGCCACGGAAACACAGAAGCACTACCAGAAAAGTAAGAGCTCCACTTGCATTCACTCATACACCTCGTGCTTGCGATATTCATTCCCATGAAAGCAGCTGATCTGAATTGGGCATTTCGCACCATTGCACCTCAGCAAAGAGAGATGGAAAGAATGAAGATTACAAGAAGCGGACAGCAGAGACTAAATTAACAAGAAAACTAGTGAAAGGAAGAAAGAAGTCTGTTGTGCTGAAACGAAACTGGATGTAATCTCGAGAATATAGAAGATGAGCTCACACACTAATTTTGTGGCTCACCAATTGTGGCTGATAGATTCTCAGATGGCCAAGAAGATGTGCCGCGTGAATGCAGAAGCACCAGACGGAAGGAATACCCTTCGGAAGGAAGCAAGTGATATCACACATCATCGGGATTCTGATGCTGGATTATCTGAGTTCGCCTATTTCATGAGACGAACTCACCCGCGGACGTATCGAGCATCAGATATAGACCTAGCGTTGTGAGGCTCGAGCTTTTCTCAATGAGGGGTGGGACGCAAAGGCAAGTGATATAAGGATGTACACATGCACCAAAGAAAGACGATGTACCACAGTCAAGGAAAATAACATGCAGTGGAAACGAGAACAAGATTTTTATCAGAAATACACACTGTCTCCAGTATGACCGATATCTATCCACAAAAAACTTCTGCGAAGTCGCCATGCCATGAACATCATGGAATCCACCCAGATGCCCGCGATACAACACCCTATGGAAGCGCACTACCATTAAACCTTTAGCTCTAACCAATCATCACTGCCCCGTTTTGCCCAGCAATACCATTCATGTTTTATTTAGTCGTAGAGATCATGGCACATGAAAAACCTGCCACCCAATTGTCATAGTCGTATCCCTCCCTTGCCCACCTCTTCGGCAGACCCACAGCACCGTATGTGCGTCCGTCGTCGAATAAAGAACTCGCAGCTATACCTATTATCCCACGTTATACCGGTCGCCGATGTTGCTTGAAAGTCACTGCGTTTCGTCTCGGATGAGGGCGACAATCATAGAGTACAGATAGAAGAAGAACATAACGAGGTGGAAACCGAGCTTGATGAAGGATTCCTACAGGCAGATGGCCATTAGCACAACTGGACAATGTAAATAGTACTGGGGATTTGAGCAAAGCTCACCTTCTTGTGGACATTTAGCTTTCTGAAAATCTCAGTGGCGTCCAACAGATGTGTGTTGTCAAGAATCCTAGACATGAGTTAGCCATTTTGTTTTGCCCACCAACATCCACCAAAGGGCCAGCTAAACTCCAGACATACTTCTTGACATTAAAGCCCAATAGTGGCAGATTCAGAATGAGCGCGATCCAATATCCATTAATAAGGAATAAGAAGGTCAAGAATCCATGGACCGCCGCTTCTGGGATAATATACGTGTTCAGACGGTTGCAAAGATCGATTGGGTTAATGTAGTCACTATTCAAATTCCAGATTAGCTTCGCTGCGTTACAAGGTAGAATATCTCCCATGAAGAGTTAAGATGGGAGTACTATGCTGGAGAGGATGGAGGGCATCTCCTTCATCTGGCAAGCTGAGAAACAGGAACAAAACACACCATTCTAGATCGCTATACATGATCGTGAAGAAGACCTGTAGGAAAAGGTTGACGGCATTTATAAGTACCGCCAGAAGGTACAACCAAGCTTCGCCGGACATCATCTTGAACAACTGTGTTTCGCGTTCGCACAAGCTCCGTTTCTCCTTGTGATATCTGTCTTAGCTGTCGAGTCGCAATATGTGCGACAAGGACGACAGACAAAGTAAGTTGACGGGCAATATAGCTTTTAGAAGCTCGGTTGAGGGCGGGTGGTTGTACTAGGTAAATGTTCGAAGGGTTTTTTCGTCGTCGAGGTTAGGTTCGAAGGTGGGGAGTGCCGTTGAGGATTTTAGGGCCGAGAAATTGATCGCGTGTTGCTTAGAGAACAATCCGAAGAAAGGTAGAATGATCTAATGCGTCAAAAGTCAAGAAAATCTCCTTAGGGAAGCTATCACAAAGCTGTCAAGAGTGGCAGGGCGAAATTCGAGTTAGGATTGTAAGCGGAATGACGCTTGGTGGATTGATATCGCTTCTGTACTGTAGCAAACCAAGAATTTTGCTGATAGGACAACGTAGACCTTACTCGCTTATTTGTCAAGTTATGCATCATCATCAGGGGGTTTATGGAATTTGAGTACGGAAGTAGGGCTCTTGGAATTAAAGACACAAATGTGAGAAGTTAAGACGCGCTTTTGTTCACATATTCTCTGCTTGCCATTTCTTGACTTGCAGTGCAAGTGCCGTGGTTACTGAGTTGCGCAAGTATTAGTTCACGCAAGATGTTGTGGCATCGTGGCGACTGGTATTCTAGATAAGCGTTACGCTATTCACAGTTCATGCAGCCACCTCTTCCTTCTTCTCGTCATTTGTTTCGGGGGCCGTTGGCATTGGTATCGGACCACCAGGAGAGTTTGGTAATCTTGCCGTTAATATTTCTACGCCATCTTCTGTGACAAGCAGTGTGTGTTCTGAGAAGGATGTTAGCTCGGGTCGTAGCAAGTGAATATCTTCCTAGGTTGCCTACCAAATTGGGCTGTCCTCTTTCCATCCTGTGTAACACTGGTCCAGTTGTCAGGCCAGGTCTTGTCTCTATGAGTCCCTAGTGCAATCATGGGCTCTATGGTGAAGCACATTCCTGGTTTGGCTTGGCCAACAGCCTTGTTCTTCGCATAATGAGGAATATTTGGCGCGCAATGGAACAGGCTACCAACACCATGACCGCAGTAGGTCTTGATGACGCTACAGTTGGTCTCTTTCGCGCGCTTTTCTATAACGTTTCCAAACTCTCTAAAGAGCACTCCTGGCTTGACAATCTTGATCGCCTCATCCAAGCACTCTCGAGCTGCTTCGACTACTCGTACCGAATCTGGGTCTGCCTTTGCTTTGTCGCCGATGTAGTAGGTCTCGTTAAGATCACTGTGGTAGCCTCCATGATAAAGAGAGATATCGATGTTCAGAATGTCTCCATCAACTAGGACCCGCTTATCCGGGATACCGTGGCAAATGACTTCGTTGACGGATGTGCATACTGATTTGGGAAAGTCGTAGTAATTGAGTGGTGATGGGTATGCCTGTGATCGTCAGTGAGTCTAACTTTAGCGCAACACCAGTACTCACATCTCGCTCCACGCAAGCCTTGTGCACCACCTCATCGATATAATCGGTGGTAACACCTGGCTTGGCAGCAGCAGCTGCAATGTCCAAAACTTCTCTCCCTAACCGACAAACCTTTCTCATCGCCTCTTGTTGTTCTTTATTCAAAATATCGATCTTATTTCTGGGAGTAGCTCTCTCACTTCGCGCGATCCCATCTTTCCAGTAGTCGGGATGCTGAATACTCTTAGGCACTTCTCTGCGTTCGGATAACGGATAGACGGGTCGTAGCGGCCCAGTATACTGGAAAGTTGGGAAAGGGTTGTATAAACCGGTAGCTGGATCAGGTTCAGAAACGACTTTTGGGGTGAAGAGGTTGCTGAGGAAATTACTCTGTGATTTATGTATCTTCTTATGTTCGCCCTGTCATATCTATTAGCTCTAGCACACAACCAGCTGGCGAAGATAGGCTCGCAAAGGAACCCCAGATGAGGCAGAATTGAGACTGTTGGCTGGTCTTGTGCAACGTCCTTGAAGTCGCAGAAGCTCCAACAGAATTATACAAAGGTAAACATACCCAACTCCTCTTGAAACAATCTTGCGAACAGAAAAAGCTGTCTTTCATACCAAGCTTTAGACATGTTGGGCACTGTAATGTACCAGCATCGTTGTCGCAGTCAACGCCCATACACTTTCGTTTTGTTGCAGGTTCTTCTGAAGCCATGATTGAGAGGTCGTGAGGGGTCCGTGAGTTCGAGCTACGGATTCGAGGATGGCTGAACTTGCTGGTGAAGGAGAGTACAGGACTATCCGCGAAAAGACTCCACTTCCGGTCTTATGCCACGAAGGGGAAGAAATGTGTTGGTATCGTGATTCGTGAAGTTTTGTCAGCCAGCCGTATTTCAGGATCCTCCAAAAAAGACGAGGTTCTAGAAAAGGCGCAAAGATGGCCAACCTCCAAACAGTTTAGCTTAGAAGATTTTCTGCCTACGCGGTATCTGATGTGTGCTGAGATAGGTCTAGCTTGGTGGGAGGGGAGTGTTCTTAGTAAATGAATTTCTAAGTTACTCGAACGACCCTTCGATATAATGAATCATCCATGGAACCCCGGAGGAAACTTATATTTTTTCTGGAAATAATTCTGGAGAAAATTTCCCTTCTTTTTTAATAGGAGAACTCACGATAATGGACAAAAATTCTTCAAGACAGAAGACGGTGGTGATTGGGGCTGGTCCCGTGGGAGCCTTAGCGGCACTGTATGCAGCACAACGGGGAGACGATGTCGAGATCTACGAGCTGCGAAATGGTACGTGCCGCATTTCTATGCTGTGTTGGATATGTTCGATGGCTTCGTGGCGCATACCAGTGTTGGATTTGGGATACTTGTGTCTGTGTTATGTCTAGTGGCAAATCACTCCAATACAAATCCTTAAGCTCGAAGTCGTATTCTCGGGCCTCTCAACTCACCTGATCTAGCTCTACACAAATCAAGGCGTGGGAATCATGTTCATGGTCTTCTCATTGTTATCATTCTCTCCTTCAGATTTGCTGCTATCTATGATGGGCCGGGTTTCTGCTATATTCCATTTCCCAAAGCAAGATTTCTGTCGGCGCAAGCTACAAACGCAACCCAAGATGTTCGAGCATCCTCGCTAACCCCGTTCTAGATCTTCGTGATCCTTCCACCACGCCTTTAAACTTCACCAAATCCATCAACCTGGCTCTTTCGGAGCGAGGTATTAACGCCATGAGACAATCTGGTCGTACAGAGCTGCTGGAGAGTGTTATGAAAGAGGCTATACCTATGAGAGGTAGAATGATTCACGGGGCGTCGACGACCGGGGAACTTTACGAACAGTCTCAGGACTATGACGTTCATGGAAGGGTATGAGCCCCCATTTCTACTTTTCTTCTCTCGCTAAGTTTTTCCAGGCTATCTTTGCAGTTGATCGGGGAGATCTGAACAAGCGTTTACTCGATGACCTTGAATCAATGCCTAACGTCAGCTTTCACTTCAACCATAAATTGACCGGCGCAGATTTTAGATCGCGGAAGGCTTGGTTTGAAGTTGCTGGTGAAAACTCAATGAAATGGTCTGTTGATGTTCGAGATCAAGAAATCGAAGTTGACTTCGACTTGTTGATTGGCGCAGATGGAGCCCATTCAGCGACACGATTCCATTTGATGAAATATCTTCGCATGGACTACCAGCAAAGTTATATCGACACATTATGGTGCGAGTTCACTATAGACCCTTCAGCCAAGACCAATGATGACCCTAATTCCCTCTTTAAAATTTCGCCGAATCATCTGCATATCTGGCCTGGAAAAGAATTCATGTTTATAGCAATACCAAGCACGGTATGTATTCCTTCTAATATCTGTGTTAGAATACTAATAAATTTAGGATGGCTCATTCACATGCACGCTGTTCATGCCTTCAAACTACTTCTCCATATTAGAAGAAGATCCAGATAAACTCCCATCATTTTTTGATGAACACTTCCCCGGCATAACCGGACTAATCGATCAAACATCTCTAATAACATCTTTCACCGAGAACCCTCACCTCCCTCTCATAAGTATAAAATGCCAACCATATCACTACTCCGACTCAGTCGTCATTCTTGGCGACGCTGCTCATGCTATGGTGCCCTTCTACGGCCAAGGCATGAATGCCGGTCTCGAAGACGTCCGCGTTCTCTACTCAATTTTCGACAAACACCTTTCCTCAACCTCCTCCTCAAACCCATCGTCATCTCACAAGCGTGCCCTCGCTCTACAAGAATACTCCCGCACCCGCCAATCCGACGCCCACGCAATCAACGATCTCGCGCTTGAAAACTACACCGAGATGCGCGCCTCGGTCATCTCGCCCATCTACAAGTTCCGCAAATGGCTTGAAGAGACGCTGAGCGTGTATGTGCCGAGGCTAGGCTGGCAAACGAAGTACTCGCGCGTGAGTTTTGGAAACGAGAGATATTCTGATATTGTTAGGAAGAGCGAGAGACAGGGCAAGTTGATTGTGGTGGGGTTGGTGGCCGTTTTGACGAGTCCGGTTGTGATGGGCGCGGGGCTGGCTTACTGGAGGTGGAGAAGGGCGACGAGACCGGTGCAGTGGTTTGTGAAGTTGCAGTCATGGATTGGGTGGAAGACTACGTATTAGTTGGATGTCAAGAGGAACGAGGTGAGTTGTATGGAGTGTATTCATTGAGGTTCTCCGATGTACAATAGATTTGCGCGGTACAAACCACTCACTTAGATAGATGTAGAGATTCTTAGAAGATAATTCCGGAATACATATAAATCCGCTTATATGGGTCTTGAAGTTTCCGTTTAAGCTTCTACTACTTTCTTGAGAACGATGACGGAATCTCCGAGTGTACGCAATCGAAATGGATGAAAAGGCATTTCCATTCTCTCCGTGACCAATACCAAACCTGCAACCTATCCCGGCTATCAAGATCCTCGTAACCACCGACTATAATCTCAAACTTCATAAGCTCAGACCAGTACCACACATCTTCCTCAAGTTTCCTCTGGAGCCAGCGCATAGCGTCTCCCAGGTAAGTCCTTCTTGCACATGGTATCATTTCTCCCCATCCCTTCCCTGTCCCCACCCTACCA
>LLKJ01001303.1:0-12848 GCA_002242865.1 Clarireedia sp. CPB17 | reverse complement strand
GAAATAGGGTGGGGGGAAGGGATAGGAGTAAGAGTAGGGAAAAGAAGAAGATAAGTTGTGGATTGAGACGGGAGTGGAAGGGATGAATCTCGATAGCTAGCTAGCTAGCAGGTAAGATGTACTCCACTCACCAGCTTTAGGTGTATCCGGGACAGAATCAAGCGCAAGAATATAATTTAGAAGTTCATTCTCCCGTCCATCGTGAGACTACGACGCGTATTAGCAAGCATGATAAGATGTGCGACGGGAAGGGAAGCGAAAACAGAGCAAGTACTTCAGTCTCCATCTCTTCTAATTTGGCAAGAGAAGGCCATTTCTCGGTGAAAGCTTGAGAACTAAGGTCCATATTTGGGATTGATGCTACAGGATGAAAGGAGTGGGTAGGGATGAGAAGAAGAAGTGTATTGAGGAGAACGTAAGATTGTGGAAGGATGGGAGAAAGGAGAATTAGAATCGGGAACTATCCAAAGAGACTTTATGCTGTGGGACGCTGTGAGGAAGAAAGATAAAATATAAGAAAAGAGAATATTTAGAGAGAAAGGCGCGGTATTTATACCCCAAATAGACCTCCCCTACCCCACTACAACGAATGCCACAAACACGACCGATTTCTCTGCCTGACTTCTCCCCAACAAGTAAGCCATCCATCACCCAGCTTTCCAATCCGACACCCACCCCCAAGCTAGCGCTTACCAGTTGACGTAACCCGCATGAACAAGAACAAGAACACCAAACTCCCCTCCTCACTCACCATTCTATCCCGACTTCCTCCTTCCACGACACAAATTCTCCCTACAAGCTCGAAACGCACCACACTGTGTCTACTTTATATATTCCCCAAACATCAAAAGTACAATAAAACCCAACTCAATACACAAATATCCACGCGAGGATACATAAATCCCCAAACAAAAACAAAACAACCTCCTCTCGCTCTCGAAATTCCATCTCCGTGTATTCGCTAAGAAAAGGGGTTCGCTTGCCGAGGTGCGGTGGAACTTGAAAATCGTTTTCTCATACACACCACTCCTCCACTCTGACTTGTGACGTGGGGGATAGCTTGCTTGGTTTTATAAGATATTGGGGGATAGTATATATTTGTAATGCATCCCATCAATAATTGCTTGGAAACTCTTATTTGGATTTTGGGCTTGGTCGCGGCGAAAAGGGGAAGATGAGAATCATCGAGGCAGATTTTGATGGGATATTTTCAGCCCTTTGGATTGTTTTACCAAGACTGGAAGATGGCAACCAATAATGACCTGTGAGCGAATCACAAAAATGCACCTGTGACATGGATATTCGCCATGGAAAGTAAAAGGTGAGATGGATAGAAGCATAACCAAATCGTCTGACGGGCAGCTATTGAGCTCACAAGCACCAATCTCGTTCAATCACATTAAATGTTTTGAGTAAATCTTCGTAGAATTTGCACAGCGGCCTCGATTTATGTTTTAGATTGTTTTAAATCCATTTTCTGTCGGATCATCTAGTAGCAATACATCCAGCATTGCCTAGAAACAGGCCTGGGGCTTTCCAGTCACCAGCACCAGAACCAGCGATACTCAACTAGAACTTATATCTCTCTACCCGCTTTACCGGCTGCGAAAAGCTCTCTAACCCGGTAATATCTCTATTGTTTGCAATACCACGAGCCACATCTTTAGCAGCCCGGATGCAATCATTTACCCCCACACCCATGTAAGAATTCCCTGCAACAGCCAGCTTACCTCTGTAAGCAAGCAGGAGTTCTTGACGAGCTTTCTCCATCCTAGAATGATGGCCCACGGTATACTGCGGTATACAGTCCTTTTGCAGAATGACGTGTATTGCTTCCGGCTCTTGATCGATTTTCAGGTGACGCTTTAAGACGGCTTTCGCCATGGCTGCGCCTTCCTCTTCGTCGGGATAGCTGTCGAACTCGCTCCACCAGTGTCCACCCATCATCACGGTAAGCTTTGTACCCGCAATCGAATCTTGACCAAGTGTTGCATAGGTGTCAAAGACTACGCCCAGTGCGAATTCAGGGTTTTGATCGAAAGCAATTGAGCGTGGAATAAGATAGCCAAATCCGCGTTCCGGCAGTATATTCTCGTCTCGGTAATAGAGGTTAACGACCATTACTGTCACGGACTCAATCTGTCCTAGTGACGGGAGCGTGTTTTTGTTTGGAGCGAGGGTAGAAAGTTTTTGACCAGACATGGTAGATATAGCTTTAGAATGGCTGATTGGCTCGCCATTAGTTGGATGGATCTTAAGGATTATGTTAGCATAAGCGACCAAAAATAGACTCGAAGTCAATCTACCTTGATGCCATCATGTTCCTCGTCGAAGGTCACCCCCTTCAGCTCATGACTTAGCTTAATCGTAACATTGGGATTGGCGCGCAGCGATGACTCTAGAGCTTCTGAAAGTGTGCGAAGCCCGCCTCGAAATGTGTATACGCTCGTGTTTTTCCAAAATGTTTTCTCTTCTTCTGACATCCTGGCTGCCTCTTCAGTTACTGTAGCATGGTCTGCGGTTGTCATAACCCCAGGTGTACTCAACATGCCCTTGATAATGCTTCCAGCCTGTAACTCTAGGTCCCATGGTAGAGACATCAAACTCCGTGCGCTCAATTTATAGATATCGCCAGCATATACACCATGCAAGACTGCCGATACCACATTGTTTCCTAGATCTGGACCCCCTAGCCTTCTATTCAAAAACGAGCCTATAGATTCGTCTTCTAAATTCGATGGCCTCGCAGGTCTGGAGTATTCAAACACTGCGTTCCAAAGGCCCTTAAAAACCGGTTCTGTGAGCATAGACCAGGCAGTGGCATAAAGATCTTGGCCCGGCCCGGGCATGCGCACGAGGTGGTCTGGGTAATAAACGAAGCGATTTCGAGCCGCGTCCGAATTTTTGTTCGTGACGAGAAGCTGACTGTCTAGATCAAGGTCGCGAATCTATCAACGTCGTTAGTCTAAGAGACTTCTACTCAGTAATATGGCCATACCAAATTTAGTGTCACCAGCCCCGCTGGAGAGATTGGTCTTAATGTCCTAGGCCCTTGCTCAAACACGACTTGTCCGCCCTTAACATCAATATGTTTACTTTGCAACCAGCCACCCAATCTGTCGCTCCCTTCATATATAGTAACTTTCATGTCCGGAGCGAATTGGGTGAGGTAATATGCCGTAGCAAGGCCTGTAACCCCACTACCAAGTACTGCGATATTCGCGTTGGAGTTCGACAGCGGTTTTTCATCAGGTATGCGCTTTGCATCGCCGTTCGTCCTGCCTTGGCGGAGATATACCGAGTCGTCTTTCCTCCATTCTTCCTCAACCCGTTTGAATGATGTTCGCTCGCCGTGAGATGAATGGACTCGGGTGGTGGAGCTAAATGCCCGCAAATGGGATTTGATTCGAGGTAATTGCGCATTCTGACATCGCGGGGTACGGTAGCATTGCCTAAGTAGGAGCACCAAAGCCGAATCTGATATTTGAGGCCTCATTGCCTCGATTGAAGATTGCTGTGAAGCGGCATATGAATTTGATTTCCTGAGAATGTTTATGCTTCTGGAGAGGTACACATCGATAACTTTCGCTTACCACGATCGCCAGGATACAATCAGTTCATGAGATAATGCACTAAGTGACCTGCCCCGCCTTCTCGTAGACCGCAAAGGGAGCAGATTTCCAGCTGCTGAGGGTTCTACTCAATAACGAGAATGGCATTTACCAATTGGCTTGCATTGAAGGTACTTCAGGGTGATAGTTACATGATAGAGAAATAATTCCATGTCTCGTAGTCAGAATCGCCTCCGCTCTAAGCTACCATCAAGCTCTCCCACTCTCTCTCAAGCTCAAGCTCTAGAGGAGCTTGGGCCACCATGAAGCGCGCCATAGCACAAATTCACGAAATCAGGACAAGGCCAATCAATCAGCTTCGTGGTTCAGCTAACCCCAAAGACTTTTTGCTTTGGGGCGCCATGGGATATAAAAATCCATTCTACATACTAACAATTTTCTGCTCTCTTCTCCTGTCTTCTCCTGAAAGTCCCAGTGAGTCATTATCGAGACCCCAGCCAAGTGATATCCGAAAATCAACAAACTATCATCTCCCAAAACGCCAGATTACCACCCTTCTGCCACGCCAGCCATATACTGTTGTACATTTTCCCACAATTTATCCCTTTAGGCAAATTATACCATCTCTCCACCTATGTAACAATTTCCGTATTCCCGTTCGAATCTGTGTTTGCATCTGCTGCTCCAGGCACAATCAACTCCTCTTGCCCCTCCTCATCCACAAACTTTCTCTCGCTGACGTGCTCCTTGCCACCGTCCGCAACCCATACCTTATCATCGTATTTTCCTCTCTTCTGCCCTTCTTCGTGTTTGAACGAACATGTCGGATTTAAACATGGATTGAACTTGCATTGAATTTTGACATGAGTGAATTTGCAATCTGGAGTTGTGCAATCCGCCCCGTTTCGACATAATGGCATTGTGGGATGGCGGAAGGGGCATTTGGCATTTGTGCAATTTGGGAAAAACTTGCAGTCCTGCTCGACTTGATGCGCAATTTTTTGTGCAGGAGATGGGTGTCGTCCAACACATTTCCGATTCTTGCAAGCCGCTCCAAATGAACAAATATCACCAACATCTATAGCAGTTCCAGGAGGAGCTGCCGGTGATTGATGTGCAAACTTGCAATCTTTGTTCGTGCAAGCCAGATTGTATTTGCATGGCGTGTCCGGTGAAAGGTTATTTGTCTTGTCTTGAGAAGACATCTCAACATCCATAGAGCTATCTTCTGAGGTTTGCGCGTGTTGCCCCCCGAAACTTCCATTTTGGCGCTTCTGAAAGCCGTTGTTCTGTGCTCGATTTGGTTGTTGCATCCGTTCGTGTAAAGGTCTGCTCTGCCCTGGGCGTCCCGGAAATCCTGATCCCATACCATTTCCCATTCCACCTTGTGCCATCATTTGTTGTTGTTGTGGAGTAAACATCTGCGCCATCATTCTTGATTGCTGCTCGAGCATAGCGTATAGTTCGAGTTGTTGTTGAGGGGTCATGCCCATGACGTTTTGCGCGGCACCTGATTGCATTGATATGCCAGACATTCCACTACCGTTACGTCCATTCTGCATTCGGGACGCTCCTCGAATGTTGACCGATCCACGCGGCCCTGTTGGAGGTCCCCTAGAATGTGAGTTGATCCTTTCATTTCCAGATTGAGGCCGAACTCTATGCAAAGAGGCATCAGGCGTCCGATCCATAGCCTTTGTCAAATGATTTAACATGCGCTTGTCTCGTGGACGAGTAATGCCACCACTTCCATTTCTCATCGACTTGGGACCTGTTGGTCTGTAGATTGTTAGTAATTGCCCGATAAGGAGACTATTGGAGTACATGGAGTCTACATACACATTCAGATCTGCAGTTTCCGAAGCATCGCCCATGTCCGCATCCTGCTCCCCGCTCGAACTTTCTTGTTGTGCCTCTGTGCCAGCCATGGGTAAGGCCCCTCCACCGCTTTGGGAGCTGAGGGCACTGACTTGATCGAACAACCATCGCGAAAAGTCTCTGGCTCCTGGGTCGTCATCACCGAGGTTTAATAGGTCGCCAGATAGTTCTGCAGCAATCTGTTCCTGCGTCTTCCCATTTACCAGCATGAGAATAATATATTCGGAAAGAGCAGAGTCATCTGCGCCACCTGTACTCCAGCCCACTTCGACAAGTTTTGGTTGTATCGAAGCATTGAGCGCATGCGCCAAAGGGGAATCGAGGACAACTTCGACCGACATAGTTGAGATGAATAGATTTCTTTGTTCGCGCGAAAGAAAGTATCAGGTTTCCTGCAGGAAGCTGACCGAAGTTTGAAATCGGAACCTATGTGGTATTCCTCTGGAGCAGAATAATTCAAAAGATGGTTCTCAGTCTGACACAATAAATTGAGAATTCGTGGTCGTTGTAGGTATTTTGATGGACGTGATTGAATAAAGATCTATGAAAGACCGGGAAAGAGGTAGATTGTTTGCCTGAGGTGACGCATATTGAATCTCATTGTGCCGCATGAGGCTTAGCTCCAGTGGCTGATAAATGCTGTGGCTCGCTTAGATGTGGCTGGTAGATCATTCCAGATTCCTGTCGAATCTGTGATTTATTATGAGAGATGAAGATATAAAGTAGTTTCTTTTCTTTCAAATCTAATAGCTTAAGATACATTGTTTGAATCATCTGGTGATTGAAATGAACATGAATAAAGCTGCAATGGTTATTGTGCAACTAATGCACATCTATATCGAAATCCGCACGCCATACCAACCCCAAATGCAATCAGCTGTGTTGTTGAAGATGCAGCATCGCTCCCGTCTAGATGATGTGAGTTGTATGAACTAACTAGATTGCATGTTCAATATGTGATAATAGCTACTCACGTTCAAGGCCGGTTGTCTAGACAGGGTTGGCTGCCCTTCACCACACTTATAGGTACTTCATCATTGACTGGTACCTTGTCGCCTTCTTGAGGAACACTTTCTGCACGAAATACACTGACTTTCTAGTCTTTCAAAATTACTTTCGAAGCCCCACCGAGTAGAAAGAACGTCGTGTCAGCGGTAGAGTCTCGAGATGCAAACAGTAAATACATTCTGTCCTTGCTGCCACTCGCCCTGGAAATCCAACACATGTAGCCGATAATGAATGCTGCTGTCAAGATGGTCATGACCTTTTTAGACCTGAGATCCTCCTTAACCATTCATGCGGGTACGAGTGGTCCAATCAGTCTTGGTGAGACGTCGTCATACCACTTATCTAATTGCTTTTGCTGTCGAGGCTCAGCTACCTGTTTCAGCTGTCCATTCGCCATCGCCATACCAGAGCTCATTGAAGAGCTTCAATGATTGTTCAACGAACAAGCGTATGAGGTTTCTTGGCAGGTCCTCTTGTTGCCTCCTGCAATGGCTTTAATTATCCACACACAGCCAAGTCGTTCCCTTGTATTACAATCTCTCGTCCCCTCCGCCCGTGGTCAGCTAACCAAGACGACGCTCTCTTTCTCTTTACTCACGAGAACAGCAACGAAGCCATTATATCAACGTCTGAACTGACGAGTTCATGGAAGAAGCCATTTGATGAAGGCACTGGTCTTTCATCGACTTAGACCTGTTTCTGTGCCCTACTAGGTTGCATCTCTCAATCTACCCCGCTCTGCATAACGCCACTTTTCTTCGCTGTGTACACGAGACTCACTCCCAGACATTCGGCCGAGGGCTGAAAATGGATAGCTGCAGAGGGTGACGCGATGCAGTGATAGACACTGGTATAGATCGAGAAAGGCCTATTGCTTTGCAAGATGTTCTTGAACCTGTGACCAGATAACAAATGTGACTGATGATGATGACTAAGGTGGAAGAGAAGCTATTCTCGTAGCCATCTTTAACTGCCCATTGATACTGCTGAGTAAAGATTAGATAGTTGTGGAAGCATATCCTGGAGCAATACCTCATAAATTGACTTGTATGATTGCGGATGACAGATTTATATCATTTCTATGTGATCGACGCTTCCTGTAGTGACCGGGATTCTCATCAGCCGTCACTGGAATCTCAGAATTGCATCAATTATTCAACGTTTTTCTTACGAAGTAAAAGGTCATGGTGAAACGCGCCGGGGTTGCGGCCAATTGCATGCCCATGGGTCCTGGGCAGTCGACCTACCCCAGCATACGACAGGGCCAGTACGTACTGTAACCATCTGAACCAGCCTTTCTTAAAGTAAACTTTCTTTTGAGTTCACGAAAGCTCCCGATGCCAAGGTCTAGGTTGATCTTCTGTCGGCTCTTTGTGTACGTAGTAATGTACAGCATCATTAGTATTCCAACAACCTCTGCACCCGTTGGTTGTCTCAGTTCTTTATGTGTTGGTGGCAGTGACTTACCAGCCACCCAAGTGAATACGAAATAGACACTTCATCAGCCTTACCTTACATTGCGTTGCTTATGTCCTAATTTATACATGAAGCGAATACGCCTCCATTCACCCATCCTATCACACCTCAAATTTTAGTTGTTATGAGCTCTTGAACCCTCTGCGCCGCTTCGCAAGATTGGGGTGAACCACCAAGCTGGGATATCAAATCTACTTTTAGGAGTGCTTGCATTGGGTACGTCCAGTCTACAAATCAGTTGGCTGAATTTTGGTCGATCATTGAGTTTACATGCACCGGATGCATTCGGATGCTGTATTCTTGCTGCAAAGGAATGGAGCACCGCATAATGCCGAGAGTGTAAGCAAATTTGGGGTCGACAACAGGTTAGAATCACCAAGAAGTTTATCATAATCGCCGCGCTATCTCAAATCAGGGGTTGCCCAGCACAACCACCATCTTCCCCTCTCTACCAACATCCGATATCACGCCTCGCCATCATCTATCATCCATCATTCACCACATCACCATACCCCAAACAATCCACTTTCCAATCACCACTGCATAGAAATACGACCGAAGGCGTCGCGATAAGCAGTCTAACGGGCGGCTTCAAGACTCACCCGCATCCATTCACCACCACGAACGTACATTAATTACCTCCCCCGGTTGTTCTGAGCCTTGTTGCCGTAACGTTACGTACAGCCGTACCGTCCTGTACTGTCGGCGCATTCTTGACGTCTCCGCACCGCAGTGACGATTATTTCTACAACGAGTAAAACAAAGTGGAACAACAACTTTGGGCAAGCTGCATAATCATATTATCGTCACCTTTTGTCTGGCAGCTTGTTACCGAAAGGCCAAAGAGGTGCCTTAACCTTGCAACAATTAATTTGGTTGCTCGCTGCGAACTCTATTCTGAGCAATGCGCAGCCACCCAAGCCTTCCTGGTTCATATTCCTACGGCACTCCTGAATCCCAGCAAATTTTACACAGGAAACAAAATCATTTTCTGACCGTGCCACTGGGCTGTTGAGTTATTCACTGGGTTATTCGGTCGTGTTTTTGGTTATTCATCTAGATTGCGGAAATATATAGTTCCAGCTCGCCCTCCCACTATATTTCTTTTCTCCCCCACTCCCTCCCCTACCTTACTTTCGTTACATCGACTACTCAAATCCTCTTGAGGATATCTCACTATGCGTTCCTCTACCTTTCTCGTTTCTTCGTTGATCTCCTCTGCTCTGGCATTATGGCCTCAGCCTGTTTCTTATACGCATGGTACCGATGTTTTGTGGTTGGCTGAGAATATTAAGATCACCTATAATGGTGGAAGTGTATGGTGGCATCCCCTAATTTTTTATGATTATGAATATACTGAGACAGTGTTTGGTGAACAGTATTCACGTTTAACCTATAACGTTGGAAACGCCGCAGCAACAAGCAAATCTATTGTTACCGATGGCATTACTCGAGCGATGCAAACCATTTTCAAGCAAGGTCTTGTACCATGGAAGCTGATCCCCCGAAATGAGCTCTCAAGCTTTGAGCCATCGCTCAATGTCTCAAAGAAGTACATCACCAGCCTCGCCATCACCCAGACTGGAACTGAAAATGCCACCTCCTTCAAGCCACTGGACGGTCAGGTGGATGAGTCTTATAACCTCACGATCGCAGCTAATGGTCAAGCCTTCATCACTTCACCATCTGCGTATGGTATCCTTCATGGTCTATCTTCTTTCGTTCAGCTCTTCTACCAGCATTCCGCCAAGGGAGCTGGTAGCTACACAAACTTGGTACCGGTCGAGATCAGCGATGCCCCGAAATTTGCACATCGAGGATTGAACATGGATGTAGCCCGAAATTGGTATCCTGTGGATAGCATCAAGAAGACCATCGACGCCCTTGCATTCAACAAATTCAATCGTCTACATCTGCACGTAACTGATGCCCAATCCTGGCCTCTTGAAATTCCTGCTATTCCCGAATTAGCAGCTAAGGGTGCTTACATGTCGGGTTTATCTTACTCTCCAGCAGACATCAAATCTATTCAACAATATGCTCAGGCTCGTGGCATTGAAGTTGTTATTGAAATCGACATGCCAGGACACACTACTTCCATCGGATTGGCATTCCCAGATCTTATGGCCGCTTACAACGCTGCTCCATGGGACACTTATTGTGCTGAGCCCCCGTGTGGATCTCTTCAACTCAATAATCCTGCTGTGGGCGAATTTTTGGACAAGCTGTTCGCGGATCTTCTCCCTCGAGTCTCACCATATTCGTCATACTTCCACACCGGCGGAGACGAGCTTAATGTTAATGCTTATTTATTGGACCCAACTGTCAAGTCCAATGACACTGCAGTTCTTCAGCCTTTGTTACAGAAATTCGTGGATAGAAACCATGATCAACTTCGTGCTGCGGGGCTTACTCCAGTTGTCTGGGAGGAAATGTACACCACGTGGAACCTCACTCTTGGTTCAGACGTGCTTATCCAAACATGGCTTAGCGATGAGTCTGTGGCTCAAGTTGTCAATGCTGGGCACAAAGCCATTGCTGGTAATTACAACTTCTGGGTAAGTTTTCATTTTTGATTGTATGAAATAGACGTGCTAACTGAAATTTAGTACCTTGACTGCGGCAAGGGTCAATGGCTCGATTTCACACCTGGGGCGTCTTTCCAAAAGTACTATCCCTTCCCTGATTACTGTTCACCCATGAAGAATTGGCGCCTGGTCTATTCGTATGATCCTTTGGCCGGTGTCCCGGCCAACGCAACCCATTTGGTGGTTGGTGGTGAGGTGCATATCTGGTCCGAGCAGACCGACTATGTCAACATTGACGACATGGTCTGGCCAAGAGCAAGTGCTGCAGGAGAAGTCTTGTGGTCTGGAGCGAAAGATGCCTCGGGACAAAACCGAAGTCAGATTGAAGCCAGCCCAAGATTGGCAGAGATGAGAGAGCGCTTGGTGCTTAAGGGAGTCAACTGTGGCCCTGTACAGATGATCTTCTGCACTCAAAGCAACGCTACGGTATGCTCGTTGTAATAGATACAGCCAGATGGGTGCGAGGATGGATTGCATATGCATAAGGGATTTAATGGTACGTGGAGTTTGGACGTTGGGCATCATACATCTTGCATTTACACCAGCATGTTTATCATTCTATATTTCAATTTGTACATAGCTTTTGTGGTAGCATCTACGCATAACGAATTTTACATGGTTTTCCTGCCGAGCGCTCATACAATGTTACATGCAGTGACAACCCCGCGCGCAAGCTGGTGATGGTTTGCGCTCCGAAAAACCGTTTCTATGTTACATGCCGGCACAATACAGCTATCACGGGAACGCGGAGCCACTTTAACATTCCGGGCCGTTACTGTGGCGTCACCACTCTATTTTTCGCATGTGAGTCCTCGGTCGAGAGACCTCATCAACGCGGACTGAATGCACCGGATAATACTCCACTTTCCCCAGAATTTCCCCTTTGAGTTTTTCCCCACAAAAATATCGGAGCTTGAACTTTGCGACATGGCATAATTATTTGCCCGAGTGCTTGGTCCCCGCAAACATATACGGACGTAACAAAGGGCTCTTCGCTGTGACCATGTTGACGAAACAGCTTTTGTTTGGTCTTGCTGGTATAAGTATCTGGCCTGGCTAACGTCGATTGTCCTTTGGGTTCTTCATTCGTGTATTCCTTCCAAGGTTCCAAATGTTGGAAACTATTTCTGCCAAATCTCTCGTCGGCGCGTTTGTCGTCATCTTTCTTTTGCTAAAGGCAACTCAATACATTCAGAAGGAACGCAAAATCAGATCTCTCGGGGGCCATGCTCATCGAGTAAAGACATATCTTCCTTTTGGTAAGCTTCCCTAATTCATCTGATCCATTGCTTCGGCGTATACTGACCTTTTGCAGACATCGACTTTGTTGCGAACTCCATCAAACTAGCCGGACAAAACAAAAACCTCGACGCCTGGAGAGAATTCTTCACCCACGGTAAAGGCTACACCGTCGAAGCCAAGCCAGGTGGCCTGCGCTTCATCTTCACAGCCGAGCCCGAAAACATCAAAGCCATTCTTGCGACTCAATTCACCGATTACGGCAAGGGCAAGCCGTTTCATAAAGACTGGAAGGATTTTCTTGGTGATAGCATTTTCACGACTGATCTTGATCAATGGCATGATTCGCGCCAATTGATTCGCCCGCAGTTTATAAAGGATCGGGTTAGTGATTTGGATACTTTTGAACGACATGTGCAGGTTTTGATACGCAAGATCAAGGAGGAGGGCAAGAAGTGGGATGGTACGCAGGGTGGGGAGATTGATGTTAGTGATTTGTTCTTCCGGTATACTCTCGATGCGGCTACAGATTTCTTGCTTGGAAGAAGTGTGGATTCTTTGGAGATACCGGCTGGTGAATTCGCAGATGCGTTTGGGGAGGTGCAGAGAGTGCAGGGCATGATTGCTCGAGCTGGGTTCGTTATCTTGTTTCATGCGTAATGAACGACAGGACACTAACTACAAAACAGACCATTAAACATATTGATTCCGAGAAAATCATTCTACCAAGGATTAGACGTCATCAACCAATTCGTGAACCCATTCATCGACGAAGCGCTTCAACTCTCCCCCGATGAGCTAGCCACCAAAACCAAGACCGAGGAAGGCTACACTTTCCTTCATGCCCTAGCCTCATATACCCGCGACCGAAAAATGCTTCGTGATCAACTAGTCGCCGTCCTCCTCGCTGGTCGAGACACCACTGCCGCTACTCTCTCCTGGACCTTCTACGAACTGGCTCGCCATCCCGAAGCTTTCCAGAAACTTCGCGAAGAAATCATCGCCAAAGTAGGCTTGGAAAATGCACCCACATACCAGCATCTCAAAGACATGAAATATCTCCAGGTATGCCACAAACCCCCATCCC
>LLKJ01001300.1:0-22630 GCA_002242865.1 Clarireedia sp. CPB17 | reverse complement strand
TAATCAGACGTTGTTCAAGTGGCCAGAGTTTAGGCAGGGGGAGGAGAATATGTTGCTGGTGGCGGAGGATGGTGTGTTGTTTGATTTGGTGGGGGCGGATAGGATTGATGGGTTTTGTAACTTGTAGGATTGGGTCACTCTGCCACTGATTGTGGATCGAATTCCAATAGTTGAGTTGATGTAGAGTTGAGCTTCTGGGCTTGCTAGTCTACGAGATGATACCCGGGACTCTTGTTAAGGAATCAATGAATCATAGATAGGCAATTAAAAATCTACATTTGTTGAAGTAAAGATATAACACAAACCATAATCTGTAAATAGCTCAAGAATGAGCATATCGCTAGATTCTTCTATTCACCATCTTAAATCTCCTTAGATTTCATCCTGTGATCTGTTTATTCTTCTAGTACTAGGAGAAAATTCGTCATAGCACGGTCACCTAGGCTTTTGAAAATATTATATACTCGGTAGGTAGATAGCTGACCTTATCCTCACCAATGAAGGAATTTTAATCATGTTGTTTATTTAGGGATACTTGATTACATGTGCCTGTGGAAGTGTATTTAAGCATAGAACAGAACAAGGAGCTGGATCAGTTGGGAGCTCCAGAGGGTCTTGATCTTGAACTCGAGTTTCATTTAAAGAAGATAGTTTATGGAGAGGATGAGAATATCACTAAGAGACCTGTGACAGAAAAAAATCTTAAGAAAAAAATATGATGATATGAGACAAGGGTGAAGATGAGGGAATTCAGCATTACGTTAAGGTTGGGTTTGTTCAATTGCGGTTGGAGGAAGTCGACTACACGGCAAGCCGCAAGAGTAGTTCTACGAAGATGAAGAAGTAGAGTAGAACTTAGGAAACTGGTCTTCGGAGATTTTGTATGAAAATATGCGTTGGGGGGAAGGTTGACGGATGAAGGAGAGACAAGGCGTGGTTGTTTGGTTCGGGGCACAAATCTTTGATCAGTATTTTTTGTTGGCGTGATGAGGTTGAGAGTTGTTGAGTCATGAGAAAAAGGAATGAGACATACTAAGTGGTGGACATGTTTAGAGAAGTATGATATGGGAAGATGCTTTTGGATAGAGGTATTGCATAGGCTCAGGGCAATTTTGCGACTATAGGCAGCAGTACGTCATGATGTTGCAGAAAAATGCTTAAACAATGATTCTTGCAATTTCTGGTTCAATGTCGAAGCCAAACATTGCCATTGGCTTATAGAAAAGTTCACAGCTTATCACATATAAATCACCAAGAAGAAAAGACCAGATATTTCAGCATCAACTAAATTGTAAGGAATGACAAGTTACACACTAAATACAAGATAAAAAGTGAGGGAATTATTACTAATTTCTCAAATTTTACAGCCCCTTCACCACCCATGCACAAAAGAAAACTCATCAACCACCACTTCTATATCAGCTCCTTCTCCCGTATCCAACCAGTTCCATGATCCAGCTCAAGTCTAGTCAATAGACTCAAAGCCGAGTTATCTAAGCACGGAATTTAGCACCGATGGAGCGAGTAGCCTTGTCGGCCTTGTCGGCCTTGTTGCCCTTGGTGGCCTTTGTGCTGCTGGCGCCGGTATCGGCGGCGGCAGCAGTGGTATCGGCGGCAGCAGTGGTGTTGGAGGCAGATGCGGTACCGGCACCAGCCATTTGCATGGCAACAACACCACCGAATGGACCAGCACCGGAGGGGTTGGCAATCTTAACCAAGCAGACGTTTTGCTGACCGGCGACGGTACCAGTGCAGGTCATGCCAGCTGGCATCTGGATTGCGATGGGGTAGTCCTCGTTGACGTTGCTGGCACGCTTGACGATGCCCATGTTGACGAGAGAGCGCATCATGATGGAGCGCTGCTTGGGGGCGGCGATGTTACCCTTGGTACCTGGCACTTGAGTAGTGACCTTGGCTTGAGTACCTTGAGAGAAGGCACCAGTGGCAGTGGGGTCGACGATGGCGGTGTAAGGACCAGCTCCGTCAGTGGTGACGATGTGGAGGGTTCCGCTGAGGGATCCTCCATCGGAGACTTGAGGAAGGGTGCTGCCGGACTGGGCCATGACAGAAGCCATGTCAGCCATGGTGTTAGGACCAACACTGGTCTTTCCGAGACCATCGGTAGCGGCGTTCTTGCTGTTGAAGACGGTGGTGTCGACCTCAGTGACCTTGTTCTTTCCTGGGCCTGGAACAACGCCACCTTGGATACCAAGACCAGTGGTGTTTCCTCCAGCATCACCAGTCTGTATTAAATTTGTTAGCAGGGAGATCAGACAGGAAAAAGATCGGCCGAATCGAACAGATGGGATGATTGCGAGGGGATAAAATGATGAGATGTGATGATGATTGAATGAATAGTACTCACCATGACTGCGATCTTGCCATGAGCGGCAACGAGAGGGATGATAGCGGCGATGGCGAATGAGTAACGCATTTTGATTGTTGGGGGGGGGTTTGGTTGTTGTTTTAGTAAACTGAATTAAAAATTGGTAAAGATTGTAAGCGGTCACGAATCAATCGCAAGCGGCTGTAGAAAGTAAAGATTTTTGGAAGTTGGAAATGAAACTGGAAAACTGTTGAATGCTGATGAGAAGAAGTAAAAACGAAGGGATATCGAACAGCTTTAATAGTTTCTTGATCATGAGTAAATCAGCATCAGTAGAAACTATTTTTGGGATAATGTGTATGACGGGAAGCCGGCACCCACAGGAAACCTGCCAAGAGCCTCCTGAGGTCTGACGCTCGACTGAGCTCGCAAGAAGCGAAGGAGAGAGGCGATGCGAAATCCAAGTTTGCCCTTGCCATCGCTGCAACAAGTTGTCCGACCTCATGTGGAATCAAAACAATCAAGGCGCTATCCTATCCATGGAGTGGAGTGAAAGTCAGTCGCCGACTCGCCGGACGATAGATGGCATTCCGCGCTTGCCTCAAAAGGCAGGCTATAGCGAAACAGAATGCGGAGAGTCCAGGATGTAGTGTCGGTTTCGACCGATGATTGAAGATTACTCGTACCGAAACGGAAAATGTTTTCGCAATGACCAGTCGCAAAATCAGATATATCTTGGCGGCTGTAGTAAAACAGGGTCACGTTTCCTCATAGACCTCCGTCTGTGCACGTTTTGCAACGCCGCATACGACCGGGAAAGTGGAGACAAATAGCCAAGATGGGACACATGCGACATGGATCCTTCAACATTCGTTTGACATCTTCAATAAACCCATCGTTGAATGGAAATAGGACTGCCTGTTCGCGTTACGATGTGGCCCATTATTGTACGTCGTGTCAAGTTGCTGAATTCGGAGTGAAAACCAGTCTGATGTAACATCAAAGTGCCCGCTGTAGGATCCGAAGTCGATTAATGGGCCGACTTCGAAAGTTCTTTGTCTGATATCTAATTGACGTATGAACTAGCGTGTCGTCAGATTAAGCATCGTCAATAAGATTGCCATGTTGCCGTTACCAAGACGGCCAAGGCGAACTTCCTCGGCGCAGAGCCATGCCTCTCTGAAAGATTCGCAGTAGATTACGCTGATCGAAGACGCTCCTTGGTAGGTGCCGACGGCAAATAATCAAACTCCTGCAAGAGACGTGTAAGTACCCTGCATGTTTTCGAACGTTCCCACGGTGCAGTGACGCCTCCAACTTGCCAAGGGAGGATGTGGATCAATTGCGAGTCAATCGTTGAGCTTAAGCCACATTGAAGCAGAGTCCGATTTTGCAGTCCGTTCTCTTAGTTCGGCAATTGAAATGTTCTTGTCTGAGATGTGTTCCAGCAGAAAAATGGGTTTCTAGCCCGAGGAAAGTATTGTCGATCGTCACGTGGTCGCGGCCTCGCTTTGACACCCCACGGCCGTTTTTCCATGATCGGCGTTTCAGAGAAGGTAAGCATCAGATGGCATTGGTCCACGCCGAAGTGCTCGGATAAAACTGCCCCAAAATTCGCCCCGCTACGTGTAGCACTGGCTTCTAAGGTATTCGGCGCAACGCTAAGCACCCAATATGTGGCGCACAGGTACCGGAATTTGATTATAAGTGTGTCAATCATGACTAGGCTTCGATTCGACCAGGACGATTCACAGCGGGTATTTTGCGCTCGAACATTGTTTTGAGCGTCTAGCCCAGGTCTTGGCGTTCGAGTGCAGCAGCTGTGCTTCTCATCTATTGCCTGCTCCCCTGTTTCGACGTCCAAAGCATCGGAGCTTCACCCGCTTTCGTCTCCTCAACTTCTTTGCCCAAGTCATGAAGCCTCTTGCGAGCTTTATCTCGTGTACTATACAAGTCAAAGATGGGACATAGGCCAGCTGGTCCACGTCGTGGAGGTTGGAGATGCAATATCGGGTTGCTACATCGGCGTTTGAAATTAGGGAACTTAACTATCGGTGTAGGAACATAGGTAACCAACTGGGCATATCGTTGACTCATAGTACTGAAGATATGATCATTGCAAGGTAGATACTTTCCCTACTAAGAGGATATACGAGCGTGTCAGAGTCGAGCCCACAGGCTTCCATATTTGCACGTATTAGGCCACTTGACCGTACGGAGCTGTAAGCTCGCTCCTCTTGACACGAAGACGGCAGACCACGAAATCGGCCCAAGGTCAACAAATAATAAACCAAACCGGTTTGGGTTCGTCGATGCGCAGGGCCAAGTAGAACTCCGACAGTATAGAACCAATGCTGTGTACTCGAACCAAGATGAAGCTCAAAAGAGAGCCCGTGCGAAATTCTGATCTTCAAGTCGGCAAATTATGGCACCATGAATTGAGATAGCGGTAGAAGCAGAATTCGGACGCAGGATATAGTACAAGTGACCGGCGTCAAATCATCGATCGGAGAATCAATAACCATCATCTTTTCCATCGTTACCATTTATGACAACATATCAACGAACGCACATTAACGAATCTTCTCCGAAGACCTCAGATATCGTTCCATCCTCTCTGATCATGCCCCCAAGCCAAAGACGAGCACTTTCCACCGTCGGAGCACCAAACTTGACGACCGTACATCCTCGCACTTTCGCTGCCGACCAGAGAATGCCTTCATCTTTTTCCTGCTGAAGTCGCTGAGTTCTCGAACTGTCTTCTCTAGAAGGAGTGATTCCACTATCCCTTTGTTTCTTTTCATCTGATCGGAAATCTCTCGCGCCTATCCTGGGAAGTGCGGCGAATTCGGACATCAGAAATCCTGCTAGCTTGTCGACCAATGGTCCATTTAGGATGAGGGTGCCGAAGATTTGAAGACCGCGCATTTTATGCCGTAGCACCTTTTCACCAGCAATATTCGCTTCTCCTTCTAGTAGCACGTTGTCCCTCAATAGGAGCCTGCTCTTCATATCTGGTCCGGTTGCCCATACTTCATTTCTTCCACTCCATGCACGTAGATCCCAATCCTCTCCTCTTGCAGTCCTTCCCGCTGACACCCAATCCAACAGACAAAGGGACCCACCTTCTTTGACGGTGAATACTTGTCGCTGTTCATAGACACTTCCTTCGAAGGGTTGGACGGGATCAGGTAACAAACAAACGGAGCTATTTGCCTCCAAGGTAACATGTAATTGTTGGCGGGTAATAACATCACGTGTCGCTGACTTGAAGATCTTTGTATGTCCTTGCGTAACGATGCTCAACTTTGCATGTGGTTTGACATCAATGGTGAGGTGAACATGATCCCCACCGACCAGGCCCCCACCATATGTCAAGAGGAAAACAAGAACACTCTTTTGTCCCTGAGTTGGAGAGGGAGATATTAGTTTTAAGGGATATTGAAATGTCATCTTAGACAAAGCGGATATCGAGTGAGGTAGTAGCTGAACCACCAGATGCCCCTCACCTGGTGAGGAGGACGATGTAGGAAAGGGGGATATCATTGTAGGGTAGGATTCAATAATTATTTATGCTACCGTATCATGGTGAAGACACAATAGGAGAAAAGAGCTGAGTCTTTGTGAAGCCCTGTTCAGTCAAATAGTCGTTGTGGTACATGGCACAGTAGACCGTTGAAAGTCGTGGGTGAAGCAAGAAATGGGTTCCACTAGCGTCATGGATGGGCTTGTAGCGCTAAACCCAATTTCATCCCGCTTCCAACGCGATGTCCTTCCAAAATAGTCGCGACAGATCAACACTGACGACACTTATTCCACGCGCCAAACTCTCACACATTTTGTGCGTGATATCTTGAACAGGCGCACAATCCATGCGCTCATGAGTACTTCACGAATGCCACTCATGGAGATCGAAAACGATGTGTCAAGTACCCCAGCCGCGAGTGGCCGTAGGAAATCAGGACGCGCCGTAAAAGCTCCCGAAAAATTCATCCCAGATTACCCGCCTACAGCCACGCGCCCTACAAATTCTAAGAGAAAGAGGACCGATGATGACGAAGAAGGCGACGCGTCGGAAGAGGGAGGATCCGAACCAGAAGATGACGATGAAAGCGATGACGAGGAGGTCGAGAGTGCGGGGGAGGAAGAGCTACGAGAAGCTCGAAGGAAAGCAAGATCTTCCAAGAAACCGATTGCAAAGAAACCAAAGACAAATGGCACAACCTCGCATGCGAGGGCGCCTGCCGTGAGATTACCGAATCGACCCAAAAAGGCAAAGAAGGTTACGATTGCAGATGACACCGCAGAAGGGCTCTACGGTATGCGCCAAAACATATCCTACGATAATTAGAAGTATATGCTGACACTCTTCAAAGCTGATGTATTCACGAGCGGCCAGGAAGCCGATGAGGCCGTAGCGGGGTTCCTTAATCGATACAAAGAGAACGGTCCTGGTGCGGTGGCAGAACTTGTAAATTTTGTGCTGAGGAGCGCTGGCTGTGATCTCAAGGTCACGGAAGATGACGTTAATGATGCGGATAACATCAATGGCAGGATTGCTGATCTGCAAGAAGAGTATCAAGCGGTAGGTGTCTTGTTCGGTATTGACCACTTCAAAAGCTGACGAGATCTTTCAGCAAAACATTTCCGATTATCCTCTTATTTCTCGAGCGAAGAATAGTCATGCCTTTCGAACCGCTTTCCTCGACTTTTTCGATTCTCTGAATAAAACGCTGGATGCGACTGGGGCTTTATACGATGAAGACGATCTTTTAATGGAGAATATCTTCCATTGGATGGCTTCAATGTCGTCTTCTACTTTGCGACCATTTAGACATACTGCTACAGCTGTCGCATTGACGATTGCAACTTCTACGTGCACCATTGCAAAAGGACAAATAGACCAAGCAGCCAAAACCTTACGTCAAATTGAGAGTGAGAAGAAAAACAAGAAACCCAACAAGGCTAGACTTGCAGACTTTGAGAAGAAGTTACAGCATGGTGAAGGGCAAAAAGAGATTTTGGAGAACCGCTTAAAGGATATTTTTGACACAATCTGGGTGCATCGATACCGCGATGTCGACCCTAAGATCAGAACCGAATGCATCGAAGCATTGGGACACTGGATTCACACACTACCAAGCTACTGGTTCGAAGGTTCTTATTTGCGATATTTGGGATGGATGCTTACGGATGCTGCTCCACCTATGCGCCTTGAAGTTGTTAAGCAAATAGAGCGGATCATGAAGCATTCTGAAAATGCTGGAAGGATGGGCAGCTTCATCGAAAGATTTCGACCTCGTATTATTGAAATCGCAACAAGAGACTCCGACGCTGCAGTGCGATCGCATGCTGTCGATTTAGTCGATCTACTTCGAAAGGCGGCGATGTTGGAACCAGATGATATTGATATAATCGGCAAGCTCATCTTCGACACTGAGCCGCGGGTACGTAGGGCTGTGGTAGGATTTTTTGCGGAAAATGTTAAAGACGTCTTTGATGGAGAAATCGAGGAGTTGGGAGGAGAAGATACATTGGAGGAGTTGTTAGCCGTCGAGAATGATGATTTTGAGTCTCCCAGGGCTAGCTGGATCAAGTTCAAATGCTTGGCAAACGTTTTACAGAACTACGATGCTCCTGACCAAGATGATCAGCCTAGTCAAATTGATCCGAACAATCCGGAGAGTGTTCTGGATCTCGCTTTAAGCGAGTCGCGGTTTACTCTAGTAGCGCAAGCATTATACGACAAGATGCCGGAGCTTAGAGAGTGGAGAGTGTTGGCTGGGTATTTGTTGTTTGATCACTCAACGAACCCTAAGAGCAAGCAAGCCAACCGTGCACTGAAAGAAGCTTTCAAGCCCGACGAAACGGAAGAGGTCATATTGCTGGAAATACTGCAAGCCGTTGTCAAGGTCGGTCTAAATCAGATCACTGACGCAGATAAAATGAAGGAGCGAAGCAAGAAGAGAAATGCGAGAGTCGAGTCTGCAGAAGCGAAAGAGAACACTGCTCGTCATTTGGCAGATATCATCCCGAGATTATTGAAGAAATTCGGAGCCGACCCAAAAACCGCGAAGGCAGTCCTACGACTTGAACATTCTCTCAATCTTGGGGTGTTCCAGGAACTACGTCAAGATTCTACGGGCTATGCTAAGCTACTTGACGAGATCAGCGCTCAGTTCAGAAACCACGAAGACAAGGGTGTCCTTAGCGAAGCAAGTGTTGCTCTGTTACATGCTCGCGAGTACGAAGAGCTTGAAGAGGTCACTGAGAGCAAATTGCAAACCCTCTGGGAAGACAACATCAAAGTCCTACGGAACATCAACAAAGCAGGAGAGATTTCTGTTCGCGGAGCTTTCACAGATTCTATTCTCGCAGAACTTTCGAATAACCTCGTCAAAATTGAGAAGCTATCAGGTATTTCGAACAATGTCGAAGTAATGGAAGCAGACTTAGGCAACGAAAGCTTTGCTCCTATTACTATACTTCTCAACGTTGTTGCGAGAGGTCAACTTGTGGAATCTGATCCAGACATTGATGCTATAGAGGACAAGATTGTCCTCTCAGCCACTCGGGCGGCCATGTTCTATTTCATGTGGAAAGTGCATTCTCTATCAACATCTCTATCTTCCGGTCAAGTAATAGCCGATGCCGATATTGACGAATTGAAAGATCGACAAGAAGTTTTCATCACAAACCTTGTGGGGGCATTATCATCTCGAGCAACCATTGATCCTGTCCGTCTGCTTGCCACCGGAACTTTGCTTGATCTTCATGTTCTCTTTGCAACACTTAGTTCACGAGCGACCGTAAATGGTCAAGCGAGCGATGAGCACGAAAACATTCGATCACTTTTCAAGCATATCAAACCCGATGTTCAGACCGAACTGACAGCAATCTTCGACCATGCCGAAAAGCATTATGCAAAGAAAGCGAAAAAGCGATTGGAAGAACCGGACGAAGATGAAGCACCCGTAGATGATCTAGAATCAGACGACGAAGATGAAGATGCCACTGAGAACGAACGACAAAGCGAGACCCTCAAAGCTGAGCAACAACTGTGTGAACTGACCGGAAAACTTATCCTTGGTATCTTGGCTAAGGTTATTGATGCCGAGGGGCCCTTGAAAGGCAGACTGCAGAGGCGAATTGAAAGGAATCGAATCAGATTGGGCCACAATTTCAAGGAAGTGGTAGCATATCTCGATGACTCCAAGGACAAAGCGAAGAAAAATGCCAAGAGCAAGGCACAGTTGACGGCGGAGAAGAAGGAGTCTATCAGGAAGGAGTTAGAAGAAGAGGACGAGCAAGAAGAGAACGATGAAGACGATGATGCAGAGCCAGAGGCTGAGGCTGAGGTGGACATGGAAGCCGAAGAGGAGCAAGAAGCCCAAGAAGCTGCTGAGGATGAAGATGAAGAAATTGCGGAAGGCGACGATGGAGGTGCTGCTGAAGATGAGGATGAGGACGAGGATATGTTGGGTGATTGAATTATCACATAGACGTCTTGAGGATTGACTTATGACTTTTTATTTTTTGATGCTCGCTACCTTTCTTTATTTCCCCCGCAATTTCCTGCCAAAAAGGACTGCACATCTGGTATGTGGCAGTTCCTACTGTATGTATGGATATGTTTTTCTCTCTCTCGTTGCATGGTTGATGTTTGGTCGTAGCTCTGCCGCTTGCGTAGATATGCGAGGGGTTGTGCTGCTTTGCTTTGTGTGGGTGGGAGAAGGGGTTGGAGTGTGGGTGGGAAGGACAGTGGAGGAGTACCAATACCTTGCTGTGCATACCTTATCAAATACGTAATGAAATACTAAAATGATTTCTGTTTAGGAGCGAATATCTCCAATGTATGGCAGAACTCTCTTGGCTAGGCTACAGCTACAGGATAGTTATTCTAGTGTCTTTAACTTCAACTACACAGCGGGAGTAGTCCTCCAGGTAATGAATACTAAGCAGCGTCGCAAGGAAAGAGCATGACCGTCACAGAGCGGTCCGCAATCTTCAGTCTGTACCACTGAAGTTTAAGCAAGGCCTCCATATGTCGCATGCGTTGCCTGAACAACCATTACCCCAAATACTCCTAAGTCGAATTACAAACATGGTTTTAGCTTATATATAGATATTACTCTTTCCTTTATTTTCTCTCTCTACTCCTTTAAATTTTCTCCACCTCTTTTCGTTTTGGTTCCCCCATAAGACAGGTTCATCACCGTGTCACAAATCGCCGTTTTCGCTCTAACCAAGATCGATACTCTTCCCGGTATCTATCCCCTTTCGTCAGCCAACCTTAATCTCTGCACCCTTTTCCCTATCCTCATCACTGGCTCCTCTACTCTGTCTCAGCTGCTGCATTAGTCCTTGCTTGCGGGGAGGGACTGCGTCGTCGCGGCCGTCTCGGCCCCATGCTTGACGAGTGTGAACTACTCGAACCGCCATCCATCCCATCAGGAGGCTTTACGCCCTTTTATGGATTGGTTCAGCATGTGGGGGCGGTTATCAACCGGTACTTCATTTGCATACCACCTGGTGCACTGGTGAAATTCTTCATCTTGCCGGTTCCGCCGGGGCTAGCTTGTGAGGGCGTCCTAGATTATGATAATCCGGCTGCAAAAAGACAACTAGGAATGATCCCGAATTGGTTAGCGCTAGGTGCGCTGCAGCAGAGGCGATAGGAAGACTTGCTGATCCTGTTACAGGGGCCCCTTATATCCTGCTGACACGTTGTTCGGTCTCTCCATTTCCTTCTCTAATACGTTGGTGTCTGTTTCTGTTAAATTATCTTTGTATGACACCACTGGGTTTTGTTTCTCTCGGGCTTCTCGGCGTACTTCCCTTGATTTACTTCCGAAGCCAAAATGCTTGACTACCCATGTCTTTTCTCTTTTTCTGGTTGTATTCTAAAGATCTCCGTTCTATTCCTCAGGAGATCTGGCGTAATATACATATTGAGGTAAGCTCTTACCTCCCTAGCTTCTCTAGCTTCCGTTGCCGTGGTCCGAATTCGGAGATATTCGCTTGTTCATAACCATACTCTCCGGAACCGAAAAACCTACCTATTTATAGCATAAGCTACTACACAAAATCACCACCCAAACTTATTATTTTGTTCATAACAATCTTTATATTCTCTATTATAATTATATACTTATAACAGTTTTAGATAATTAGATTATAGGAATAGAAGTGCTTTAAAATAAATACAGATTCAAATCCCAAATATAAGAAAACCTTATGATTTTTGGGTGATAGTAGCATATACCACAAATAGGCAGGTTTTTTCGGTTCCGGAGAGCCATATGATAGTTCACCAGTAGGGGTATCAATTCTTGATCTTCAGCAAGCTTGAATTCATATCTTATTGATTTTTTGCCTATCTACCTTTTATTTGCTCGTTTTGCTTTCCTTTTTTGGCTCGTTTTATAAACTGTCAACGGGTTCAAAGGATGTCTCGCGGCTGTGCTGCAGCCTCCATTCCTTGTTGCATGAGATGGTCGCAGGTACTCATCTGCTCATATACTGGTTGGGTTCTGTGGAGATGCCGAGAAAGAATTGCTTTTACTCTGGTGACCACTCGCGGGTATGCCCTAGTTCAAGAGCATCCTTAAGTGAGCTAGCTGCACGAGGAAATAGTTGCCACAGGAAGTTCGGGAACTGCAGTCATACTATCCCTCCCCCGGAACAAGGGTTAAATTTTGGGTGTCAAGATGCAGAAAAAACTAACCTTTGATCCGGGGGGGGCATAGTAGGTAAACTATCACCGTCTCTGGATGTGGACGCAGGACCAGGGCCTTGCGGCACAGGGCGATTGACTGATGTTCATTTGGGAGAGGCTGGGGCCTTTGACGCATGCTCTGATCACTTAATGGGTCAGGCTAAAGGAGGCATGCTGACTAGTAGTGGATGATCATAATCAATGGAGGTTTAGTTACTTTCTTCAATGATTGAGTAGCATAGCAGACAGTGCTGTAGATTCTAGAGAGGCTATATATTGATCAGTATATCTAGAGCTATCTGTCCCGTTTGATTATTCTTCATTATATCAAAGTACTATTTTATCAACCTTTTGGTGATAATTCCGGGAGGAACATCTTGACCGGCTATGTCTGAGTCTAGAAAGGAAGCATTTGCACGACCCCATCTCTTCGTCCACAGCTCCTGCAAGTGAAGGCGCTGAGACTTGACACGAAGCTTTCACATATGATTATCACTCGTGAGGTAACAAGAAAGTAGGATCACCCACTATATTTCCCTTTTTCCTTCGCTGCATTAATATACCGCCTCCAAATGTATTCAAACAAGATTGCGCTGAGCTATATTCTTCAAAGCCAAGAAAAAGCAAGCAAACGATGCCCGGTGCGAACGTCGACAGGGATTCCTAGTCGTATCGAAGGATGTTCTATGGTCCGAAACGCACATAATCTCTCTGCAGGCGCAGTGGATATAGAGTTTACAACACGGTTGGCTAGGAAAAGAAAGCAAAAAGAAAGACATGGGTGCAGTCTAGTTGGTCGGTTAGCGTCGGACAGCGGATCCCCTCTAAACCGGACAATGTGGAGAATATTTAAGGTTGCAGATTAACTAAATGGAGCATAATACTATCCCTCCCTGTGAATAAAGATTAATTTTGTGCGTCTTGCCACCGAAAATTTAACTTTTATTTATGGGGAGGGAAAATACACAGCAGCCCTGAGTATAGCTGCGAGACAAACAAGCAAATACAACGCTGTAAACGCAGAAAATAGCAAAGAGGAAAACGCTGTAGGACGTTGTGGCATATCGCATATTATATCTGCCGAATATCCAGGTCGGGGTTGACTAGGTTCATATAGGTAAGTTAGTACTCTCTCTTTTCATTGATTCGCTGGCGCTAATAAAATGTTCCGTTATGGCTACTGGTGATTCAGTTGTGCTGCAAGGCAAGGCATAGACTCATAGTATGTTAATTAATGTTTCTGTCCAGCAGTTCTAGAATCGCAGCTTAGATGTAAAGGAATGTGAAAATCGATAATAATCGATGGCAATCGATTCTAAGGTGAAGGCATTCGGAGGTGCTCCGATGCATGATTCTAGGCCATAAGCCATTTTGGCTTTCTACCTTTCTACCATTTAGCAGTTTTACCATTTTCTTCTCCTTTTTGCTCCTTTTTCGCTCCTGTTTTGAGGATATAAACCCTCTGCTTTTTGCTGTATTTTAGATCTTTAGATAAATAGACATATGCATTCATTTATTCAGAATTCCACAAGGAAGCTGTGATGCATCGTGTTTGCGGGTTGAAGACGCAAGTCATGACTCGCCCATAGTACTCTCCCCTCCCCTGAACAAAGGGTAAAATTTTTGGTGGCAACACATACTAAAATTTAACCTTTGTTCAGGGGGAGAGTAGCTCGGACGCGGAAAAGCCTAGCCGAGCCGGTCGCGCCACAGCTGAACGTTCAAATCCGAGAGTCCTTCGGTAACTGAAGATCCTCTTCCAGATCCAGTACGAGCACAACCCGGTGGCCCCGCGGAAACGTCCTTCCGCATAAGGGATTCTGGGGGTGATGGAGCTAACACTACAAGTATTGGTTTCAGAAAACTAAATTAGGCCTGGCATAGAAAGCCTAGGAAGCATAGGACAGCAGAAGGCCGTGTGACCATCGAACCATCGTCGCCTCCCTATGCCCCAGATTTGTCACAATGCAGTTATTCCAGGGTTATTACTAGCCTGGACTGCACCCCATCGAGATGGCTGAGATGTGATTTCCTTTTCCTTCGTATCACGGCAGGTCGTGCACCAGCCACTAACGGCAGGGGGGTAAACCTGTTACACAACCGAGACCGACATATTCGGGACAAGGGCAACATTGTCCTTGGCAGAACTATTTCACATTTCCCCGAGAATTAGGAGTGTTAAGGCAGAACATGAAGTATAGCTACAAAAGATCAGATGTGCAGCTGCCAGCTTGTCTCATCTTTATTTCAATGTCTATTATTCTTCGCCAACTGTTGTCCTGAATTTGACATTTTTAACTTTTAAGTGCCGGTGTTTTGCTCTGCAATCGTCTTCCATACGCTAAACAGATAAAGCGAAATGGTTGATATTGCACTGAGAGTCAGGAGATTGGCTTGGATACTATAATTGCTTTTTGCTTACACTATAGTTACCTTCTTTCCTCACTATCTTTAATCTATATACAGCTTGAGTTCTTACTTAGAATCAACTGAATCAATTCTACAACTCTCTTCCATTTTACGTCTTCGGCCCAGCATCCAAATTCGATATTTCATCGCCATGGCGGAACCAGGACCTCTGGATATGGATATTGTATCCATTTGCTTTGGGGTTTCAATAGGGTTCTGGATTCTCACGACTAGTAAAGCTGCTCGTCAAACACTTAAAATCTGGAAACGAAAACACAGTCTCCATTCTCTATACGTATATATGATCTGGATGGAAGTTTTCGCCAATTTGATGATTGCTATTATCAGTTGGCTGTTTATCCGAGGCTTTATTCCGGCATCGTAAGTTCAGTCTTTATTAGAATAGACCAATTCAACTAACAGATTACAACAGTCTTCTCTTATATTTCTTTATTAGTAAGATAACCACCCACCCCTCTCTCTCATTACGTCAGTCTCTATTCAGTACTAAATGACTTTGGAATATACAGTCTTGTTATGGGTTTTCCAGGTATGTAGACTTCCAATCTGCACATTGGCCGGAGTGCTAACAGCCTTTCAGACACAATGCGCTATTCAAATCATTGCCAACCGTGTTGGCCTGGTTATGGTCGACAAACGCAGAGTTACCGTTATGAAATTGTCATTACTCGTTTTCGTCGGGCTGATTAATATCTCGGTATTTATTATCTGGATTCCGGCCCGTCTGGAGATTTCGCCAACCTGGGTTCGCGTGAACGAAGTATGGGATCGAATAGAGAAGAGCCTTTATCTTATTATTGATGGGCTTCTTAATGCATACTTCCTCTACTTAGTTAGATCCAAGCTTATTGCATGTGGACTTACCAAGTACAAAGCGCTTTTCAACTTCAATGCTGGCATTGTTTTTGTGTCATTATCAATGGATGTAAGTATTTCTCATTAGACCTTTAGTGTAAGTCTTTACGTGTACTAACTGTGCTGATAGCTTCTGCTTATCTGTCTGCTGTCTTTGCCAAATGGTTTCATGTAAGTTTCATTCTACCAAATGCACCTCCTATACTTCAACTAACTCTCGTTTCAGTTACGTCCAGTTCCATCCGCTCGCATATATTGTCAAACTGAACATTGAACTTTCGATGGCCGACCTCATTTCTAAGGTCGTTCAACGCAAAGAACCCATCAATAGCGGGTATCCAAACAGCCACTCTACCGAGCTTACATCGCACCCACACCATCAGCATTTTGAATCAGGAAAGGGCGGGGGTGCCAACTCAGCACAAGTCTCACACATCTATGCAAACAATGACGTCTCCACCGACTATTCGAAAGGAGATGCACCATACCAAGCAGACGATAAAGGGATTATGAAGACGGTTGTTACAGTGGTGGAGTCGGCAAATAAAGTCAGAAAGGACAGTGTGAGTAGCTCTACGAGGAAGCTGAATTCAGCAGAGGCAACCGATTTCTCGCACCATCATGGAGACAAATCTTATATTGTATGATATGTAGGAGCTATGAAGAACAACGTCTGGTGGATGATTATAACACACTGCCGAGTCTAGCAACGAATGTACCAATAGTTTATGATATATCTACAGCGCCGGCGCTTGGCGAATAAGCCTCGTTCTCTGAGTGGTCCAACAGACAACCAAAATATTTCCTAGGTGGGGGTCAAATCTGGTGCAGAGACGGAGACACCTAGGACCTCCTATGTCTCACATATATGCAATTACTGGAATATTCCTTCAAGCGCCCAATTTGAGGGAAGCTGAGACCAGAAAGTTTGTGGGAGGGGGGAGAGTGCGTCGATGCAACGAAGGAAAGAAGTCAAAAGAACTAGTCTACAACATCATAATGTGAAGACCAACCCTCCAACCCCCCCAACAAACCACCAAGAACGCCAAACTCCACACGAATTCTCGTGTATCTTTCTTCGCAGCCCGCTTCCGTATCATGGAAACATGAAGAAAAACAAAATAAACAAAGTCTCTTGATAATCTAACCAAGAATCCAAGATTTAGTCGTCTCCCATGCAAACAACTTCTCAGTCTCTGCTCGAAAATCTTGTAGAGCAATTCAGTCTCCGTAGGTGCTAGGCATCGATTCCACCGATTCCAGTCTGCACTTTCTCAATACTTGTCTCTACCCCTCCGCAACTGGCTCCTCTGATAGGTAATAGCTTCTGTTCTTGTTTTTCAATACGTAATCGTTCTTCTGCTTCATTGGCTTTTTCCTGACATGCCTTAAGTGCTTTTAATGTGGTCTCACTCCGATATTTTTCATATAGAGTCTTCAGATATGCCAATTTAAGTTTGGCTTCAGAAAGAGCGATGCTGTTAGTTGTTTGCGGCCTATTACTTGTCTGGACATCTCTGGTTGAGTGATGATCTCTAGCAGTCGATACTTCACTAAGGTTTTCGGCTATATGAAAGGATTTAGCAGTTGCAGTCGTCGATGTTTGAAAGGATCTAGTCGATACTTTACTACGGTTTTCGGCTGTATGAAAAGATTTAGCAGTCGACGCTGGGTTACGGTTTCTGACGCTTTGGCCATTGCTCTGGTGACGAGAGGCACGAGAGGCACGAGAGGCACGGTCAAAGATACGTTCCTCGCCTCGAGAGCCGTTTTACGAACCTTCTATTTTGTCACTTCGTTGCCTAGAATAACGAGAGCCTGTTTCGGAACTTTTATCATTGTTATCTCGTTCACTAGGACGGCTAGGGCGACAAGAGACTATTTCGGAACTACTGTTATCGCCCCGTTCAGTAGGACGGCTAGAGCGAAGAGAGCCTGTTTCGGAACCTCTATCGTTATTTGCCTGTTCACTAGGACGGCTAGAGCGACGAGAGCCTATTTCAGAACCTCCACCGCTGTCGCCCCGTTCACTAGAAGGATATTGACGAGAGCTTGTTTCGGAGCCTCCACCATTATTCTCCACCTGACGAGGCCGACCAGAAGCTCTTCCTACATCGGGGTCGCCTCCATCACTCTCTGGGCTACGACCATGTTCGCCATTTGTTGCTTCCCCATGGACTGTTGGAAGAATTTGAATCGATGGTCTTCCAGAGCTATGGGATCCAGAGACATAGGATTTAGAACTTCGGCCGTCGCTTCCGCCTTTTGGTTTGCTGCTTCTACTTTCCTTAATGGTTTTACTTTTGCTTCCGTCTCTTATGACTATGTCAGGTGCGTTATCCTTGCTACCTCCGCTACCTTTGCCACTGCCATTGCGTTCTACAACTTGCCTCATAGCCTTCGTCATATCAGGCTCCCATTCCTTCAGCGTTTTCTCAGGCCCAGTCCCTATTATTGCCTTTATGGTATTAGTTACTGGCTTAGAGTCTCTACTCAATTCACCGTATTGATTAAACGAGATCCCTTCTTTAGGATGTGCCTCATCAATGTCCTCATTCTCCTGTTTGTTGGCCCTACGACTGCCGCTCATTTTGTTTTCCCGATCTTCCTTTGCGTCAAGGCCTTCGCTGGTACGGAAAACAGATGGAATTTTTTTCCGATCTGTCTCCAAAAAATCTTTCTAAAATGAGAGTCGCCCAGTTGAGTGACCGTGGACGCGTCAACGAGTCTATGTGTATAAGATACTGTATCGCCTTGGTTACTCAGGTAAGCGAACTTGGTTTGAGGTCTCTGATAGTACTGTACTATTAGTACAAAGGTACTGTGTAGTGAGGTTGAAGCACCTGGATAGAATATCGATGAAAGAGAACTAAAATAATAAATATAGTATCTTCGATCGAGTTGGTTTACTGGAGTTGTGTAAATGAGTAAAGTAATATATTGCAACAATGTGTTATGGAGGGACTTTTACAACCCAGCAGGTTAGTAACAGATGCGGTACACTTATATGCCAACACTAGCAGCCACGGTTGCGACGTTGTTCGATTGGATATTTTACGAGCTGGACTGTCCAAGCCTCAAAGGTCGCAACGCAAATTTCCAAAGTGATTTTTTAGGTGAAAACAAGTTTGTAAAACAAGCCTACCGACGAAAAACGCCTAAAACACACGAGATATTCTTACAGAGCGTTAGAATGCAATTTTGAAGACGTGAGCTAGTCTAACTTCTCGATGTTTGGCGCCTATCGGCTCGTGGATGGAAGCAGCTTAAGTTTAATCGAGGCCGTCGAACAGGCCCAACCATTGTACTTTGGCGACTGAACCAGTAAAGTTAAATAGATCGAGGATGATTCCCACTGGGCCCGCCCTGACCGGACCTATATCCAACAATAAATTACCCATATCTCCAGGAGCTCGTAGGTGTTGGCGGACAATATATGATTCCAGCAACGGTAGATTTATAGTCCCTTGAATTTTTCCAATCGGAGACTATTTTGGACGTTCCAAGGAAGGCGTGCTCAGTGTAAACCCCGCCGCTCCATAAATTTCAACTCGACAATTTTCTGGGGCCATCAATGTAGCACAGAACAACGGAAAAGGGGAGATTCCATCATTCCAAGAACCCCGAGAAAATACCTCCGCTTGGATAGAAACCTGGCAGCAATACACTGCGGAAATCGCAAGTCATATACTATACCTCTCATCTTTCATAATTTGAGCAGCTACTGAGCCATGACGAGCAACACCAGATACCAAAAATAGCCAAGAAAACAATACTAAAATTCAACTGGAAAAAACACAACTGTCTACAAAAATAACCAGAAAGTCCGAAACGCCGGGACACCGTCTATGATACCAAACTCCAAAACCGTGTACTTTGCAAGTTCCCAAATCTTTTCTTCTTTTTTCTAGATTCCCTTTTGATCTTTCCTCCGGACTCTTATCTGGAACCAGCCTAGAGAGTCGTGCATGAATCTGATATAAAGTTCGTACTCACCTCCTTCCCACATTTGAATCTGATAACAAATCCAGTTTTCCATCCCCACTACCTAGAAACCCCTCCTCTCGTTTGCTTGCTTTACTTTTTCTACTTGTCTTGATGCTCTCTTAAAGCTACTTTAGCATGCTTCAACTTCTTTTCAACTTCTGCAATATCCTTGCCAGTTTTACCGCTGTTATTCTTCTTATACTTCTCCAAACGTTCAGTGTATCTATCAACATCATCTCGCAACCGCTCCTCGATCTTGCTCATGGATGTACTGGTGCTCTTGGCGGTTGTACTGGCGGTCTTGCCGCTTCGTTGTGAAAGGGTGTCGTCATCAAGTTGACGCTTCGACTTATGCGAAGGACGCGAAGAAGCCTGCGAAGGACGCGAAGCCTCCGAAGGAACATTGCTCCGGCTGGGAGAAGGTTCCCTGAATCCGATGCGTTTAACGCGAGGACCTCCTTTAGGAGTGCGATCCCTATCTGTAGAAGAATCCATACTTTCTACTTCGTATTGATCATTACGACTAGATTGACTCCTCCCTGTACGGCTACTTCTACTAGTCGTCCCTGATCCCAAATCTCCCCCTTTTATGGAACCAGCACGAATTGTGGAAGTTTTGTCCGAATAACCACTTCGGGCGGAGTAAGCTTCATCATCTTGATCGTCGTTTTGTGTAGAGCCTGCAGAGCTGAGTCTTTGACTTCCTTCACCATATTTACTTTGACTTGGGGTTCCAGAAGGTTGGTTGGCGGACGTGCCTCGACTGCTTTTGTTAAAATCAGAGAGTGCTGCTGCTGAAAGCTGACTTTTCTTTGAAGCTGTGCTGACATAGCTTTTGTCGCTTTTTTGACTGCGTCCACTTACGCCTGATCCACTGTCGCTTGTAAGTTTCCTCGGTCGATGCTCAAGTGCCGTCTTTCCACTCTTTTTAGATGTAGTTGATCGATCGTCTAATCCTACTACCGTGCCTGTGTAGTCAAAGTATTAGTAACCTTCCAACAACCTCCCAAGGAATAGCCTTCTCTAGCTATATGGCACTTACGACCACCATCGCTTTCCGAGTCATCGTCTTCACGTCTCCTCTCATTTCTCCTCTTTGCCTCCTCTTTATTCTCTAACTCCTCCGCTTCCCACTGTCTCTGCTGTTCCTCTCTATCCTCAAGCCCCTTATAATACCCCCTTCTCTCTGCTTCATCCATTTTCTCAGCCTCCTTCATCTTTTTATTTTCTTTGTTGAGTGCTCGCTGTTCTTTCGTAAGTGTAAGATTGAAACCCGACAGTACGCCAAACGGGGTCGGGCCTGTTGCCCGCTGTTTATCTCCTCGTCCTGTTGTTATATTCATCTCCCCGGTTTTTATCCTCGTCAATGCTAGCTTCTTGCCTTTAGAGGATGACATTTTTCAAATAATAGCTTCTGTGTTGTGACGAAAGGTACGGATCTGTCGAATAGTCGTTCGAGAGAATTTAGTAGCGAGGAAGATACTTAAGAGGCTAAGGCTGATATAGCAGGTTGGAGTCTTTGCAAAAAGGATAGATTGAAAACTGGTGAATATGTTCTCTGAATGAGGATAAACTTGTAGGTAGCGATGTTGATGGGTTGGAATGAAAGCATAGAGAACAAGAATATACGGCATTTTATAGATGTATTTCACCGTCAGCAGCAAACAGGTGAGGAAGATCCAAGCCTAGAATCATATCACAACATAGACCTAGTGTCTTACAGTATTCTATTTTCAATCTGCTCGCTGAAAGGTCGATTACAAGATATAATCAATCATTGACCCGATAGACAGTAATACGGCCTCGACTGAAGTACAGTTTAGCATAAGCATACTTTGCTACAGCATGAACACTTTATGTTCTATCAGCGATATCGCAGGCTACGATCGCCGGAAGCAAGCAAACCATCGTTGCAGAAAGTAACTACTAACTGTCAAACCTCTCCACGAAACTCAACCATAGAAAGGTAACGCTCTGCTGAAATCCTCATACTACCAGCCACAAAAGCTCTCGCTCCCCGATAAACCGAAGAAAAAAAAAGTCTTCCATATCCCCGCCATAGCACTTTCCTAGACCGACAAACAAACAGACAGCCCGCGAAAGCTATTACTGCACCTAGGCCACGCCCACACCAAACCACAATCCATCCTCCATCCCCTCACCAAACAAATTCCCAAAAATCCGAGTAAGTAACCCTCTCTTCCGACTTCTGCGCCGACCAGCTGACGAGATGTTGGCTCACATAGAGCGGACTTCACCCAAAAGCCAATTGTATGCAACGGACCAATGTTGTTTTGGAGCGAAGATTCGCTACCGTTGGTTGGCAGGTTGAAAGAAGGGTTGAGGTCGAAATAAGGTCGAGATAAGATTAGATTAGTAAGATGAGATGGGGGAGGAGGCTTATGTAAGGCGTTTGGGGTCACTCCAACTGTCCAACATCTATTGGTGATTTGGAGATGTAGCATAGGACTTTTGCTTTCTAACAAAACGAGAAAGGCTACGGGTTTTAATCTGAAGTACGAGAGTTATGAAATTGTAGATTGTTGCATTGTGATTTTGAATATATGACCGTTGTACAGTACTCTCCTCTCAGATTGTTTAGATAGCCTCATACTTGCTGTTCCAGATAAAAAGACCTCAATGAAAGATATTTAAGGTATATTTTTCTGATCGAATCATTTTCATCAAATTCAATAGATTCAGTATTAGGTTGTAACACTTTTAATTAAGACTGTATTGAGAAATGGAAAGATATCGTATAACTTCGCAATATATCCTTCAACCCCCCTAGCTACTCACTAGAAAGTAGAATCGAGCAACTATATCTCTACTTTTCAATCAAACTCCCAAAAATCAACTTTACTTCTATCAAATATAAAAAATTCTAGCATAAAAGATGGGAATATGTAAATAGAATAGATATAAACATAATCCCAAAACTAACTAATATACGCGACTCCACGAGCAAAACACCATTGAATGCATAACGCCCCTCAAGGCAAAGGCCCAGGTACGAATATCCTCTCTGTCTAGCAGTAGACTACCACTTCCGTTATTGCACCTTTGCGGCTTGCGCTCTTGTACATTAGGCTGCGAAATAAGTGCCCATTACCCGCTAGCTATGTAATCGAGAGAAACAACCCACCTGGCGGGTGCCTGTTAGGTTGCCAAATGTCTATACTTAAGCTACTACCAAGAGAGAGATGTGTAGCTAACAAGGGCCGGTATATTCTATCTAGATACCCGTTTGAGTACTAGATAGATTCCCAAGCTGTTCAACGGAATGGATGCTCTAACCCGGCGGGTATACCCGC
>LLKJ01000124.1:0-33774 GCA_002242865.1 Clarireedia sp. CPB17 | reverse complement strand
AGGTTGGGGTGGGGTTGGGCCGGATGGGGGAATTTAAGGGACTTTTTCTGACTGGTTGCGCGGGCTGGGGAACTTGCGATTGTGCTTTGTAGATCGATGCTAGATGGAGTTGAGGTACTGGTCCTTCTGCTGGCACTTGGGGTAGATTTATGCAGTGCTGGATGGGAGCTATGATTTGGTGCGATACATGATGTGATAGATTTATAGGGCTGGATGGATAGTATAGAGTTTCCTTATCGTTTCTGCATCTGCATGTCGGGCCGTGGTGATTTTCTTCACATGGCATTGTTATACCGTAGCTACAGTACAGGACAGACAGGACTGCAGGACACGATTTGAAATACAGTTCCTGATGAGCCTGATTTGGGTATACTGAGCGAGAAACTTTGAGTCATTGATGGAGATGGGAACGGCAATGGGAAAGGGCAATGCGACTGGCAGATGGAGAATGGGTATACCTGTGGATACGCAATTTGGCTGTCGCGACTTGTGAAATGAGGGGCTGCGATATCCAGCCAGGCCTAGAAACCGCGTGCGGCAAAGCAGATATAGGCTTTACTTTACTTGGCCAATGCATACTAGAACTGCTACACGGCAATTTCCAGCCATCAACGCCAGTGCTGGTAGGAATAGCTACGAGACTAGGCCAAGACTTCACGCTCCCAAGCTTTTTTCTGAGCCACAGCCGCACAGCTTGCTGATCGTATCTGACACCAATCACGACTCTGCGTTACCTCGATTTGATTGCCGAAAGGGGTAATTGATGGGCAATCGCATTCGCTTAGTGGGATGGGATGGCAAGGCATGGCATGGCATGGCCAAGGGTTCTTCCTCCTGCACTACTTACTTATCCACATACAGTGGGAGGAGGTCTCCGCACCCGCTTCCGCTTTTAAGTTGAAAAGGTGATCGGCTCAGAACACTCTAACTAACAGGATGTGGAACTCTGTAGGATGAGAACGGGTACATTGCGAAAATGCTATTAACGGCGCAGCAGCGTCGTGGTGTCAAAGAAATGGTTAGGATGGTACGACAGTGGAGGGCGAAGTGGAGAAGGGAACGAGCGAAAGGACTATTCCTATCTACTTCATACAGTACGGATCCATTTGGCCTTGTGCTTGTGCCTTTTCACTTCTCGGCACAGGATACGGCTAGGCTACAGACGGCATACTTGCCCATCTACGGCTTCGCGCCGGGAGGGGAATGATTAGTTCGATATTGCGATGAACTGGACCAGTGCATATACATACATTAGAGCCTAGGCAATGTGTTCTGTACATTTACGAGTATATACTTCCGTGCTCCAGTGCTGCGCCATAGTGGAGATTAGTGCCTTTGGCGGGGATTATTAAGCCTAGGAAATGGAGTACTAATACTTTTGCCGTGACAAAAAGGCAGGTGGAATTCCAATTTTTGATTTGTGATGGTCTGGAAACACATCCAACTATGGTACTGCGGTACGTGTACCCACGCCCTTTGCTTGAGACAGCAAGCACAATGACTACACTGGGTGGATTAATAACTAAGCATGCCGAAGCTCGGTGGAGTTGTTCTTGCTCCCTCAGGATTGTTGTACGGAGGGACGGAATTCCGGTTGGCGACTGTTTCGCCGCCAGAGATCTACAGCATCTGCTAACTGTCTATGGCCAAGATCTGGAGTAAAGTATCAGTACTTCGTACAGAGCACGGAGTACATTTGTGATATCAAATAGACTCATCGCGGACATTGCAGGGTCTTTTTGCCTTCCTATCAATACCGCACTATCTCATGCCATCAACCACATGATGCCTGTCGACCATACGAACCCGAGCTTTCCATACCATGGAATGCACTCAATTTCCATTAGTATACAGAATCAATGCACATCCATCATCCTTCGTCTATCTTCGAGCAGGCCTACAACAGCACATATGAATTCGTCTCTGTCTCAGGATTCCAAATGACGCCCTTTGTTCTACAAAATACGAACATGTAGTCACAGAAACTCTGCCATGCACAACTCATACGATTCTAGTCTATATAATCTTACTTACCGGCACATCATAAATTGCACCTTCCAAATAATATCCCTGCCCAGATCCAGATATCTTGCTCTCCCCTCGTGCGTGCTTCCATCTGATGAATAAAGGGGCCCATTGCGAGATTCCCGGATCGGGGAATTGTGAAATCGTAATTTGATATACAGATTCCTGGACCTCCTTCCCTCGACCCGTATCACATCTTCATCTGGCGCTGGGCCTACGTAACCGGACCTTCGTTCAACGGGGACCTTGTTATTTTGAGAAGTTGTGGGATTCGCCGGTCTGCGGCAAGCGAGCGCAAAAGTGCCATGAGGCACAGCTAGTTTGATGTTCTCCATTATTCCTACTATATCCATCCCATCCTGAAGGTTAAGTGTTAGCGAGAAATTCCCGCTTCGGGCAATTGTGTATGTTTCTTTACGTCAAATTGGATATTTGCAGTGGGAAAAGGGGAGGTTTAACCCACAATCAATCATTCTTTGGCGCAGTCACAATGTGGTGCGCTTAAAGTCCTTTTCCTTTTCATTCATTCGCGGTGACGAGTGAGTTGGGTGCCAATTCGCCAACAATCATCACATGAATTCACAATTACCCTTACATTACAGGACAGGACAGGATCTGGACCACCAGAGATTTGAAGTACGTGCTTTTTGCTTTATCCCCCGGATCTCCACAATATAGTCTGGGTTCTTCCATCCTAGACATTCTGATTCCTCGTTGCGGCACATATACCTTGTCCTGCCATGCTCGCCCATGCCCACACCCAAATCCTGATTTTCTTCAACGAAATATGACCAGATTCGGATACCGAGCCACACAAGGCTTGCAAAGCCTTCTCTTGCGCATCAATCCGCCCCTTGAGCTTCAGTTTCAGAATTGCTTGTTATTGAATTGAAGGCCATTGCTCGCTTCGAGAACAATCATTTGACCGCAGACGGGATCGGGGTCGCACAGCTGGGGGTTCCGTGGAGTCGCCATGCCAGCCTTATCAATCGATGGAGGGATGGATGCACGTATGCATACGAATTGATAGGATGCAAGCCCGCATTGAACAATTCACAATCTCTGGATGGAATTGACGAAATGAACCCTCGTTTTGGCTTTCAAATCAAATCACACATTATCAAGCACTCGAGCAAGGCTTCAGCGAAAGTGCTTTGAAAATACGCAATGCAATACGTACTTGCCTGTTGGAAGGAAGGGGGTCCAGCAAATCAGATTCACCTGTTAATCTCGGCATGGGGGCCAGTTCTGCGAGCCACTTTCGCTGCTGCTGGTGATTGTTATCCCGAGTCCCGCGTCCGGCGTACGGGAAGTGGAGTACGCAGTATCTCCTTGTCCGTCCGACTTCCACGTACGTACGTCTTGTTGGTCAAATGATTGATTTTGGCTCTTTCATCCAATATATCAAGGGCAAGGGCGCAGTACATGTCGCAATCACTGGCTAGCAAAAAGCAAAGGGAGCAAGGGAAAAACATCCCCTTCCTAGCTAATCTAGACTCCTCTCCGGTTTCCATCTTCCCCTAGGCTGCGTTTTTTTGATGTCGGATCCTCGGGCGCGGTGAAAAGAAAGTGTGGCTTTCATGTCATCCACCCCCCTTCTTTCTCCAACCCCTAGCTCACTCTGATCTCGATGGTTACCTGTTGCGTTGGCCGTCCGTTCGCCCACGCTGGCTGGTTGGGGAGGGGGAGGTTGTGGTATAGAGAGAGATAACCTGATAGCGATTTACAGTGCATGAATGTTGGCTTGCACGAAAGCACGCTGCACATATCTATTTGGTATTGTGATTCATCCTGCATGAAGAAATATTGATAAGAGGAAGACAAGACCAGACGAGGCGAGACGAGGCGAGACAAGACAGGAAAAATGCAGAGGCCTCGAATCGCCACTCACTCCGCTTGGCTGGGCTTCCTTCCTGTCCAGCGAACCAAACTGGGATGCGGGGTGGGGAAAACCTGCCCTGTCCTGCCTGACCCTCCATCTACCTTCCGACCCTCCGCTTTCTTCTTTGAGGCTCTGCGCCATCTGAAGAAAGATAACCAGCTGCCTACGAAGTAAGTTCCAACACGCACCGTATTCCAGGCTCCAGCGCGGCGAGAAAGTGGTGACCGAATACGGTCGCGTCGCACGAAAACGTCGCAGCCTGCTCCCAATCTGATTCATTCTGCATATATCCCACGCTCTCTCGAGGTAATGATTCGCCGAATTTTTTTATTTCAAATTCAATTCATTTTGTGCCTGCGGCTCCTGGTCTTCCATTCGGAGCTTCCATGCCGATTCGCTTCTCCGGCGATTGTGTATTTCTGCCTTTTCCCGCGCTTACCCATCTTTTATTCATCAGTGTTGGGCAGATATCGTGATTGATTAAGTTATGGATGGTAGTTTGTTTGGTTCTCGGTCGTGCGATGTTGGATTACCAAAGCACTTTATTTGAGGTTCTTTACTGTTTCGGGGAGAGGGGGGGTGTTCATGTGCACACGGGATTGCTTACTTTGCGTGAGCGTAAGTCCCGAATAGCCTTACAAGTGCCGAAATGGCGGATTTTGCTTTCATTCGTTGTCGCTGCTGGTTTCGGCGAGCTTGATTGCGCTATTTTTTTCTTGCTAGTTTTTGGAGACAGTGTGGTTGGAGTTTGGTACTGCTGTAGTAAGGTAAGGTTACTGTTACTGTTACTGTTATTGGGCACAAATACGTTTTGGAGGGGTGATGGTTGTCTCGGTGGTTATATTAGGTATAGTGAACGAACGAACGGTACTGTTACTGTACTGTACATGGGATGGAGAAGCACCGAACGGCTACGACGATGTGGAAATTGCTCATAGCTCTCAAATAGAGTTATTTACTCCCTTGTCTTGCTTTGTTTCGTCTTGTTTAGCTGTGATTTCCGGTGGGAGGCACAGCATCAATAACCCAGCTCGACAGGGCTTTTTGATCGGTCGAAGTGTCGTATACGTCGGTGGATGTACCAGCGAAATGAGGCTCAAGTGGCCAATTCATACGCTTGGAGGCCTAGATACTAGCTTTGAGGTTACACCGTTGCAGGTCAATTGATCGGTGCCTACACACGTCGTACGCATAGCTCATGTATGTGTGCTGGGTGGAGAGAGCCGCTTCTTGGTTCTTCGGCGGTAAGGAGATGAGCACGAAGCTGGTTGTGACGCTGAACAATACGTGTCTACGCCCCTAAAGAAAAGTATACGTGCCTATTGCTCGCCCCGCTTTATCCTCCCCAGTATCCCTACGAGTCTGGCTTGGGTTGCAGGCATATCTGCTGGCTGTGCTTCCTGCATCTACACCGATGACCACGAAGTTGATGTGTGTCTGGTCTAGATATGCAAGGTCTTTTATCACTTCTACAATTCTATCGCCCTGCGAGAAGCTCGGTGCAAGTTGCTCGGCCTCGTTCGACCTGTCTTGTAGTAAGGCGAGCGTGCAGTTGCTCACTCATGCTCGTGCTGTTGAGTTCGGTCGATCTATGTCGTAGGAAGGCGAGTGTGCGATTCAGCCGTCTCCGTTTTCAACACTGGATTTTACAGTTTTCGTTGATGTTTCTTGGATGCATATCTTGGAAAGCAAGGAAGAAAACAAGAAGAGGAAAATAAATTGCAGAGGTGAATGTTTTTTCACGAGATACTCACACACTGAACAGACAAGAAGAGGAAAACAAATTGGGGAGTAGAATCTTTTTTCACAAGATACTCACACAACTAAACATACGATGTGAGATTGCTCATATTGTGCTCGTGCTGTTGGGTCGCTAAATGTGCCTCGAGGGAAGAAGCACACACATGAACTCAAGGCTCGTAACTAATGAAAATACTACAGAACGGGGTGCTTGCTAACTAAACTCAGCTATTAAGCTAATGTATGAGAAGAGCGAGGAAGTCAATGTTGTTGACAATGAAGAGCTTCAGATGGATTTCACCCCTTTCTCTGAACGTCTGCATGTCAATGAATCACTCAGCTGAAGCGAGAAATTAGAAGCCGAGTATACTGCGACAAGAAAGACAGCAGTATCAAACTTTCTCTATTTCGTGTGTTTGTGGTAACTATTCTTCCTTGATGGACCGTTCGTGTCTTAGGTTACCTCTCCGTTTATTCACGTCCGTTAGTATTCAAGACAACCACCGAGTCCTGATCCCAACAATGAACCAAAACCAACCCCAACAAACACACACTCACAAGCATACCCCAACGCCGAGGCTTTCGCTCTCAATTCGTCCCTTCACCACTTTTGAGCTTGAGATAGTTGAGAGCAGCAACTAGGAGTTCTATCTATGCTCATTCCTGCATTAACTTTTGTCTTGGAGATTTGGCTACTATCATAGTCCATGGGAGCTTTCACCATCACTTAGTTTCTAAAGCACGGAATTAGGTTGGGAAGTTTCTTCACGACGTTTGCATTTGCATAATATCGGAAACGAAGAAAGCATATTTTGAGGATACAAATCCCCAGAAAGTTTATTGACCATGTCTGCAGGAAGCATACGGCGAGGAGGAAAAACTTCGGGAAGTTTCTCGACAATGTTTGCATGCTCTCGGCAACCGGGAAAGTATATTGTGAGGATACAGGTCATCGGAAAGTTTCTTGACCTTGTTCGTATGCTTTCACTAACAAAGTATATGGGATGGAAGCATATGAGAGATCGCCTTTCCCCTTGGCCTATTCTCAGATGTTGCTGCTCGGACTCCGTCCTCAATCCCATGACCACTGCCTCGGAAATTCGGTCTTAACCCAGAGACCGATATAACGCACTCTCCCTCGCTCATTTGATTCGAATCATCTTCTCGGTGTTGCTATGTACATCCCGATAAAAATAACTATTTGAAAAGTGCTTGTCATGAGTATAGTTCTCCTTTCCACATGAATCGCAAAAACGATTCCCAACTATGCTGTCCCCTCTGGTATGGAAACAACAGGCCGACAACAATTACTGAAAGTGAACCGGACAATACAATGTCCTAGGTTCTTAAAGACATTCGTTTAAAAACGGTGATCAGCTACAATAAGACTGCCTAAATCGGCTTGTTTTTTCTGCCCAGGAGAGATTGTCGTCAGCCCTTCCTCACGGACCTTCAATTTCTCCACGAGCTAGGCTCATTTATTACAAGTTGTTGGCACTACTGCCATGCTAGTAGCAAAATGCTAATTTCGATTTCCCTTCAACCGCATTTCTCCAACTGCAATGCAAGTCTGTAACGCGCTCGGCGGAACTTAAGCTTATCTCCGCATACTAGCAAAATCCCGCTTCGTCTTCAGGCCAATTAGTTGTGATTTCATTGCTGGACGGAATTGATTCCACGTGGGGAGGTGGGAATGGCATGAACTGCCGATGAGTGTTTTGAGCGCACATACACGAGACTCGAGTCATTAACCGTCTTGGTTCTGGTATTCTGTTCTTCGCATGAAATTGTTATTATGCAAAGTCTACATATTTCCAGTGAAAATAGAGCACGATCTCCGATCGACAACTTTGGAATTCTCACCACTCAGGTCTAGTATCCTGCAATGTTAATCTTTCAGATCTCTCGAAGTCCTTCACCAATAGTCGAGATCGCCATCATTAAGAAGCACCGTCTTCTTAAATTTCCTCGTCTCACTTCTAGATTCCTTCAAACCGTAGATTATTATTCCGTTCTTCCATTTCCCCAACAATAATGTGGGGCCTTCCATGCTCTATGGCTTTTACCCCGCGTTTTGAGTCGGGTCGTGCCTCGCTTCGCAACTTCCCCCCAAACTTCAAGAGCTAAGCTTTGAATCAGCGAGGATTTATCTACTCAAGGTTTAGCTTGACGCACGAAGTTGCCACTTTGGATGCCTTTTGGAGAGGAGATCTTGCATAAATCTTATAAGTTGTGCTATGTCATATCCAGATGGCCGAGGTATTGTGAACAGATAACGAGTTCTGGACTCCGTGGGTAGATTGGGGCGGTGCTCTTAGTTTGATGATCTTCGTTTGCTCGTTCCCTTGTGTCATCAATCTCTCTTGCGGCATCGAACGTGTCATTCTCCTTATCGACACCTATGCTTGTACCCGCATTGCAGAACACAACGCTCAAAGTCACCGCTACATTCGTGTCTCCAAAATATTCCTCAGATATCTGCCTGTCGTATCCCGTACCACGTGCGATTGTCAGGAAAACATTCCCCCACAGCAAAAGTGTAAGCCACCACCTTCTCACTCTTACAGAGCAAGGGTGTAAGGCAAAGCTTGTTGTATGATGGCGCATTTTCATGTACTGTATTGGCGTAATAGTTACAAGTAGCATCGTACTTTCTGTCGTCGGTGACCAATAGCGAAGGCGTGGCTTGTACCTAGCTCCTGGGTACTGGTCGAAAAAAGGTAGATCATAGATGAGAAGGAAAGTTTTCCCCGGATTTGGGATTTCCAATGCGGAAATGGAGAAGTGACTATTAAATTTAGATCAAATGGTGGGAGTTTAAGGGGGCTCTCGGGTCTGTGTAACGGCATTTTCAATCTTATTCTGTTGAACGAACGGGTCTCGACGGGGTTCTGTGCTGTGTTTGATTGGACTGGATTGAACTCGATTGGACTGGGTTGGATTGGATTGAATTGGAGCTAGAAAATGAGCATGGTGTAGGCGTGGAGGGGTATTAAGATAGAAGCTAATTGGATCCGATATAAATGCATGTTGCTGATCCTTCGTTCCGATGAGTTCCAGAGAAGAACTCCTTGTGGTCGTATCGGTTAGGCATTGATTAAAGCCATCGTACCCCATCTCACATCAATCTACTCGAAGCAGATCTCACTCTACATACGAATTCCTCATACCTGCAGTACCAAATATCACTGATCTCTTTCTCTTCCACCTTTCACAGCAGTTGGAATTTCCGTCTACGTCAATTGCATTACTACCACATCAATTCAAATCTACTTCTAGATCACCGCTCACACTTGAGTTTCCACACAACAGCTCAAGATGTCCAACTCCACCTCCCACGATAGCATTCACCATGATCACGAAAAACCCTTCGTGCAACACATCTCGGGAACTCAGGACCTCTCCCGTCAGATCACACTTCAACTGAATGCAGATCAATATGAAAGGCTATTCTTCCAACCTACGTCTGCAAAAGGAGATCTTGCCAAACGCTTAGGTATGTTCTTTCTCTCTCACCATTTCCTCAACTATCAGTTTGCTCTCACAGTGGTGATCTCCCAAAACTCGGCGGATCGTCATATCAGTGCAGATAGAGCAATTATGGCGGTTCGCGGGATGTCCGGGATTCACTACCGTTGAGGCCGACTATTCCCACCAATTCCCCGTTCTCCTTTCGTCCCCTGCTCTCAAAATCCGAAACTAACCCCCCCCCTTACAGGAAACCCCACTCTTCTCGGGCTCCTCGGCTTCCTCGTTCCTTTCAGCAGTACCGTGTTTTCCCTCCTCCAATTCCAAGGCTCCTCTCCCTCCTCCCTTGCTTCCCTTTGCGGAAACTTCTACATGTTCGGCGGACCTTCCATGATCCTCGCCGGCATATGCGAGTTCATCCTCGGAAACACCTTCCCCTTTGCCGTGTTTGTTATCTTCGGTTCGCACTGGCTGTACCTTGGTTTGCTCAATGATCCTATGCACAATGTTGCTGGTTCATATGCCACGACGGTTGCAGGGGTCACGGTACCTGGTGCTTTCAGCCAGGAGTACAATTCCGGGCAGGGCAATTATTCGGTGGTGATGGCGTTGATTTGCTTTGTCTTTTTGCTGGGGAGTCTGAGGACAAACGTACCGTTCGTGATAGTATTCTTTTCGTTGATTTTTGTGTTTGGTTTCCTGGGAGCGGGATACTATCATCTAGGGTACTACCCGACGGCGGCGGGGTTGGCTAGAGCGACATATTTCTTTAAGATCGCGGGAGGATTTGGGTTTGTGACGATTATCATGGGATGGTGAGTTCTTTCTCTGTTTATTTCCACTTCCCGCACTACCCCAATGAGAATGGATGGATGAGACTGTTAGAAGTTTCTGAGACTAAGGCCCTAAGTCCCTTTGGCTCGCTTCGCTCTCACTTCATCTCCCCTCCTATCTTTCGCTCACCCTCCACGCGTTCATGTTCCTCCTGTCCACAACCACTCACATGATTCACATCTCACCTCCCTGCATCATCTATTCAACCCACCAACCATATATCCGCATAGCAAATAACTGATTCCAACCAGGTACCTCGCAATAATCACCTGCTGTGCAAGCACCGGTGTCCCATGTCCCCTCCCAGTATTCGATCTCAGCACCAAAGTATTCGCACGTGACCGAGAAGGTGCCAAATCGGAGCATGCAGGTGCCGTGCAGAGGGATGCTTTGTGATTTCTTTTCTAGCATGAAGACATACAAGGAACTGGGATGCGAAATAATCGGTATGGTGTCCTGTAAGATATCAAAGGGGATTAATCACTGCCAGCTGAATACGTATCAGTGTATCTCAGCTGAAGCATGTCTATAGGAGGGGCAACGAGATATGGATAGAGGACGAACATGGAATTTGGCATTCTGTTATTATTTGTGTGTAGTGGATTTGGTTGGTTATATTGTATATACTCAAAAAAACTTAGTCATGTCGATATAGTTAATACACGTCAGGAATAATAATCTTCCCCTATTGTTACGTATATTGCAGTATGCCAAAGGGAGATCAGCTCAGCACAGCTACCACAACCAACTAGTGAGCATTGTATTTATGGAATATCACTGGCAGAGAAACTGACAAGTCTTGTTGTTGCGTGATGAACCTACAATATCAATTCTCGAAGTTTCTGTTGGAAATGAGCTGTGAGTATCTGTATTCGATCCAGTGGTCCCTTAAACAGATAGGGATCTAGTTCCAAAAGTCGTGTTGGAATTTTCTAACCGTCCGATTCATTCACGACGTTACATTGTTTGTAGCTACTAGCTCCCATAGCATTCCTTGCACCACGCGCAAGCCAGTACAAGCAACCCAGGATCTAAAGTGGCTTTACTCTTACGCAGCGGTTTGGGATCGAACGATCGGATTGGCTACGCCTATTCACTTAGTCTGTGAGCTTCTAGTAAGAGGTATGGTAGGCTGATGTACCTGATCCCCTTGTCAGACCTATTTGATTGATAACTTTGTACTCAGAGGCGACAAATGTGACGCAAAGTCTGCTTGAGCTTGTCATCCTTCAGAGATTGATCTACTTCTTGGCTTTCGACACGAGGCCGCTTCTTGCATGAGTAATAGAGGAGCGTCTGGTCACTTGACTATGGTATAGCTAAATCACGATGAACGTCGGAAAGCCCTTACCGCTTGAGTTCTTTATATAGAGCGACGCAAATGTAACATCGCTGCTGCTCAGCGGCCTGGTGGAGTTGTCCAAGCGATGTACGGCATGGAAAAAGCGCATCTTCGTTCAGCCGGAGAATCACGTTTAGGATAGCCTGGCACCGGGAACAAAAATTCATCATATTTTTTTCTATAATAGCTGTTCCAATGCCGTTGAGCAGGCCTAGGCCAATGAAATAGATTTCTCTAGGCCATACTAATACTACTGAGACTTGAAAAGCTAACTACTCGTAATGACTCTACTTAAATAGTGAACGAATGCTTCTCTCCAAATTGAGACACCTTGCCTATAATACCCTCGGAACACCGTTAACCTTTCCCACCCCTTGCCTACTTGTCTTTCCAAGCCAGAGCATCTATGGCAGCACCCCCTCAACGGTGTCAATAGCCAAATGGCCCTTCGCCTCCTCGGTATAATTCTCAACGTACCTAATTCCATACTGCATCATCCAGTTATCTACCCAAAAGTTAGCCGTCATCTGTCAACAAAAAGCTAGCGTTAGGCCTCGAAAAATCTAACAAGAGAACTAATAAGAAGTTAAACTAACCATAAGTAGTAGCCGGCTTACTCCTCGCAAACCCACAAACCCACTTCCCAAAATTCGGACCCAACTCCTGTCTTGGAAAAGCATCTTTAACCCTATTAAACTCATCCCACGTCAATGTGCCACTCAAATCACTCATAGGGCCCTGAAAGTCCGCAAGAATGCCCGTTGCCGTAAAATTAACGACGGGCTGCTTGTAAGGGAAAAGCGAGGGAGTGGTATGCAAGGCGATAGCGTCCCAGACAAGCTGGATGCGATGTTCGTCCCAGTCATCGTGCCGTGCAGTGCCATTTTGTATGGCAGTATGGATGAATTGGCGAGCGGCAATGGCACCGTCGACTTCGAATCGCTTGTCAGGGGAGACGAGAGTGCCGGTGTTGTCGAGTCCGAGATCATGCAGCAGTGCTGCGACTGCGTGAGTTTCCGGGTCGATGGTCCGGGTTAGGAGGGGATTGTGAGAGATGATGATAGCGCCGAAGAGCCAGGATCGCATTACGTGGTTGTAGGTTACTTCGTCGTTGTGTGTGCGTGCAAGAGATTGCGCGGCACGCACGAGTGGTGTGTCGGGGACGGTGACACCCGCGATGATGGTGGTAGGAGTGTCAGGTTTGCTCGATGCCGATGTTGAAGGGCTTGGTCCATAGGGGCTGGCATTTGTGAATGCAATGAGGAGAGCCGCGGCGGTGAGGGACTGGAGTATTTGCATTCTGAATGATCGAATTTCACGTGTCTAATGATGGTTCTGGATGAGTATGGATTTGGAGATGAGGAAAGGACAATGTCTCGTCTTCTTTAAATACTTTTCCTTCATCATTGCACGACAAGCAGAACTTCATACGATCATGTTTGCTTAGAAATCTCATTGCATACAATGTTGCTCAAGACTCTGGGTTGATATCCGAGTTGGAAGGAAAGGCCGCGGGTCTATGAAGGCTGTGTAACAACGATATCTACAGTAAATCAGTTCTGTAGCCGGATTAGTAACGCTGGGGACATCAAATAATGATCTGGAGAGTCGGTCTCCTTCGCTCTTCCCGAATAACATGACACCGGATATAGATTCTTTCTCCGTCCGGATATACGTTGTAAACTTGCTCGGGTTTGCGCGAAATTTAGGATATTCAGTGCGATAGATTGGTAAGAAGCTGAGATCATCTCCAGAGCCTGCACGTCAGACGTGATGTTGGCAATTAGATTTGAGTTAGACGAGATCGAATATCTCATTGAATTATCTTTTGATATTTCACCTTCGATTAGAGCCGCACGACACTCTCATATCCTCGAAGTCCAAATGAGTGCACAAGTACTGCAACAAGAAAAGTCTCCCGCTGAGCTCAGCAAAACGAAGAACAAAGTAAAACCGCCGGCTTAGCGGACTGACTCGAGGAAAGAACAAAGTGGAGATCCGCTGAAGATGAAAGAGTTTCAACGAAAGGAACAACTGGGTGCTCGTGACAGCTCTGTCACGTCTAAACTGATCAAAGATGCCGATTTCTCAAAACATGATGTGGAACCTCCTACCCGCCTATATCTCTCATAGGCAGATCGAACTACTTGTCGCGACACTGAGCGGTCTTCTAGATATCTTTTAGAATTACTAGGATTGACATAAATCTAGCTATGATTTGTGGAGCGGCGACGTTGGCTTACGTTGGTGAGCGAGCGGCCCCACTTTAGACAGAGATGTTCTACTTTCGTGCCCCTATTGTAGGAAATTTTGGCTAGATAGTTTTGCACTAAATATATATCTATACAATAGGTCAGTGTATACAAACCGGGACATGGTAGCCCCAAATAAAAGTGAACTTTTCTAAGTCACAGAGTTCAACCGCCAGTATAAGGTATACACAAAGTTGCAGGGGGAGAACAAACAGTTGGTTATATTACATACATACTCTGCCTCAGTTCTACCTAACCAAACTAACCCAAATACCAGTAGTAGCTGGTTGACCAACATATAGTATTTATCTGTCCCCAGGCCGTTTATGCATCCCAGTCTCAACATTTTCACTATCTGTCTAGTTGTATATATTGATTTTTGACACTTTCTTTTCTACGTACCACTCGTTAGAGAGCCTCGATTTGATAGATATGGCTTTTCTTGAGATGATAAAGACAATAATTGGTATCTCGTTGATAGCAGTGATTTCTGAGGGTGTCCGCCGACTCTATTTTCATTCATTATCCCATATTCCGGGCCCGAAGCTTGCAGCACTTACATGGTGGTACGAGTTATACTTTGACGCTATTCAACAAGGTCAATATATCTTTAAGATTCAAAAACTTCATAAAATCTACGGTATGTTTTCGCGCATTCTATACATGTTTGTTCACATATTCTTATGTACAATGACATTAATCGCTCTTCGCAATCTATCTAGGCCCCATCATCCGCGTTACTCCCGATGAACTCCACATCGAAGACGTCGGCTTTTTAGATGCCATTTATGCACCTTCCATGTCACGTCGTGATAAGTATGAATACCAGTTGAGAACACTCAGGGTTTCAGGTGGTGTAGGCACGACGGCACGACATGATGTTCATAAGAAACGTCGAGAAGTTCTGAATCCTTTCTTCAACAAACGGAATGTTCTTGATCTGGAACCGATAATTGCCAAAAAGGTCGATCAACTGTGTACCATAATCGGGAAACGCTCCAAGGAGAAAGTCCCCATCAACCTCTCCGATTTGTTCTTTGCCTTTTCGAACGAGTAGGTAGACTCATGATATATAATGCAGAGAAAAGAGCAATGCTAATACTACATAGTGTTGTTATAAACTTCCTATTTGCTCATCAGGTTGACCTTTTATCTGATGAGAAAACGGCCGCTATTTCGCGCCAAAACAGCAAAGAGTTATTGATGGGAGTCAACATGAATAAACATTTCCCATGGATTCCAGATTTTCTCGAATCGCTTCCCGAATCTATCAGTAGGCCAATTATGCCTCCTGGATTGATCGATATGCTCGCATTATTTGATGTGAGTTTCATTCAAGGTTCAATGGATATAGTGTTTAACCCCCAAACTAGAGAGTTCGTGCCGAACTGATTGAAATCATGAAGGTCAAAGCATCTGGCAAAGTCGATCAAAATTCAAAAGAGCCAAAAGCCAAAGAATCGGTCTATGCATCTGTAGTCGACAACCCATCTCTCCCACCCCAAGAGCGAACCCTCCTACGTCTAGAGCAAGAAGGCGCGCTTCTAGCCCTCGCAGGGACCGAGTCACCCGCTCAAACCCTCAACATCCTCTTCTATCACCTCCTATGTAATCCTTCTATTCTCGCCACGCTTCGTGCAGAAATCAACTCAGTTCCTCTCTCTTGGAGCAACCTCGACAAACTCCCTTACCTCTCCGCCGTCATAGAGGAAGCCAACCGTCTATCTTTCGGCGTCACAGCTAGAGCAGCACGTATCGCACCCGAGCCCCTAATCTACACCCCCACCTCTTACACCACCTCACCACATAAGGGGAAATCCTACACCATCCCTTCCGGAACCCCCGTCAGCATCACGACACTGTGTGCCCACACCGCAGAAACTGTCTTCCCCTCTCCCTACGTATTTGATCCGAAACGCTGGCTAGGCGACGAGGGCCGCGAGCGCCGCAAGTTCCAGCTTTCTTTTTCGAAAGGCGGGCGCAAGTGCTTGGGTATTGAGCTAGCTAACGCAGAGCTGTGTCTTGTGACGGCAGCGTTGGTTCAGAAATTCGACATGAAGCTTTGGGAAACGGATAAGGATGATGTGGCGTTTTTGCATGATTATTATGTTGCTATGCCGAAGATGAGGTCAAAGGGAGTGAGGGTCACGGCAGAAATGATGTAGATATGACTATGGTGTAATGAGGTAACTTTTTGGTATGTCAGGTTGAGCTTGTGCTGGACTTTGAGGCATGCACATTTGCGGGTAACGACAACTAAACAAAATTTGAAGGATTTTAATTCATCGAAATACGACTTCGATGTAGTGGATCTACACTAAACTAATTAGATCAATTCTATTGCAGTCATCACTAAGTGAATTGAACCAGTGGCTATTGTGATAGAGTTTCTCTCGCCTTCAATCATGCAAGCACAGTTCAGTTGCTGTGTCAGGTCCACAAGCGCTGACGTGGAGCGAAAAGCAATTATTTGCCGCTGTGATTGGGCGCAGAGCCCTGAAAATTGAAGGTAAACGATAGCGACGATATTGTACACTAAATTCACTTGCGCAAAGTGTCTCGCCGTCGTCGATCAATAAGGTTGTTAGAATCCACACGGCGGGTGACTCACCGGTAACCCAGGCATCAGGACCACTTGCCTTTTCTACCAGAATTTATATTTATATAAACGTCGAAGAAGCCGCATTAAAATTGGAGAGCAGAATCACCTTCTGAATCAAGAAGAAATTTGAACAAACAAAGACTTCCGTACTTCGGTCCTTCCTCCTTCTAGACAAACCACCCACTCTGCCGTATCATGAGATAAAATTTACCCATCCACCCAAATCCTAGGTTGCTACAGTCGTACAGTAGTTTCTGAGTCATAAGTCAGTTTTCAACATGCAATTTCGAGAGAAGACTCTACTATAGCCGACACTTCTTGAGAAGTATTCCAAGGTAGCTGCCTACCATCAGAAAAAATACAACCACCAGCTACGATAGCGCGCCAAAGCAAACGTAACTATTGCCAATAGTTCTCAAAGTCACTAGTTACCGCTTTTCTGTTCATCCAACTCATCATTCAATCATGAGTTCCTCCGCCCCCCTCCTCCGCAACCGCCTCCTAAGTGACATTCACGAACTCATCACCTCTCCATACCCTCACATTCAGCTCTTCCCATCCTCCTCATCGCTCCATGAAGCTTGTCTCTACCTAGAGACACCTATCTATGGTCTTCTACATCTCAGCATAATTTTTCCCGCATCATACCCGCTCCACCCCCCGGGCATCAAGATAAACACAGCAATTTCCCATCCCAACATCTACGGCCACTATATCTGCGCATCGATACTCAACATCCCCCAAGAATGGACACCGGCTTATACACTCAAAGGCGTAGCAATCCAGTTGTTGAGCTTTTTTGCGAGTGACAGGATAGAGCAGGTGACTAACAGAGATGGGGAGCAGGGTGTAGAGTTGAGGGGATATGGTGAGGGGAAAGGCGGAGATGATGGGAAACCCAGAAGAGGATGGTATTCCTGCAAGGAGTGTGGGTTTGGCGTCGAAGTAGAGAAGGAGTTGGAAGCGGGAAAAGCGAGCCAAATTGATAGGTTTCCGCCAGTGGAAGATAGTGAGCACCCGTCAGATGTTTCTACGACAGAAATGGGCGCAATGCCATCGGATTCCCCAATCTCCGGCACGGAAAGGAATGCATCAAAAATGCAAGGCGCGGAGGTGAAGGAGAGGAGAGGAATTCAGCACGTAGGTCTTCCAAATGAGTTGATCCTCGAAATTTGCAAGCACCTGCACACAGAAGAGCTCATGCTGTTCGCAAAAGCATGGAGCCGAGTAGGACGTGTCATGACTGAGTAAGAGCCCCTTGATTCTGACTTCCACACAAAGAATCAATACTAATATATACCTGCCAGAAATGATGTTCTACGCACCCGCGAACTAGTCTGCTTCTGCTCCAAGAAAGACTACACGGAGACAAAGTTAGGAGTCGGCGTGCATGTTCTGAATCAACGCGCACAAGGAATCCTCTCATCAGAGTTCGACCTCCTATCCTATGACGCATTCGAGGACCATCACATTCGTCGCTCAATCCAGGGCATTCCGTTCGAGCACTGGCTGCCATTACCCATATCTTTTGTCCACTGGAACAAAGTCAAAGATATGGTGAATCCGAGCTTGTTAGGAATTGCCAAGTCAGCAAATTTAGGGAACATACCACCCTTCAAAGTCATCTCGCACTTCATGAATGACGTAGTAGTGCAACTAAACAAACAAGCCTCCGGCACCGAATACCGACTCTCCTACTATCCCTACACCATCACAGCCAAAAGCTCTCTCACAAACGCATCCGAGAAAGCCATTGAATCCTACTTCCATCTCTTTCACCTGCTCCTCTGTCTCTCACTCTCCGAACCCTCCATCATCCAATCTGCCAACGAAACACTGCAAAACTTCACCGACGGCAAAACCTCCAAATCAGACTGTCCAAATCTAGGGCATCTCCTCGTCGCCACACTCATCAGCGATGTCCAGATCTCCGAGCAAACAATCAACTCTCTAATCCGTGAAGCCATTACCCGCAACGTCGTCTGGATGCTCGACAAGCGCGGCGCTAACAAGCCCGAACTCAGCTACATCGAGCCGTCGAGTGTCTCAGAGTACCGTTTGCGGGAGACATTCGACGCGAGTCGCACGTCATATCGGCTTCTCATGTTCCTGAATCTTTTCCGCAAAACGGCTGTAGGAAGTCCTCCAAAGTCATTATCCCAGCTCTGCGACGAAGCGTTCCAACGCCATGGCGCGCCGCTGGTGGGAACAACCCGGGGATTGGCGGCTTCGATCAAGCGGATTCATGCGATTGATACATTCCCTGAGTTTATGCAGGAAATGGGAGTGCCCTTCCCGACTAAAGATGCGTTTTGCACTTTTTTGAAAGACTGTATCAGCGATAGTATCGGTATGGGATATTCAGTTATGCCGATTACCCCCGCTGAGGAGTTGTATCTTCGTCAACTGAAGGAGCCAGATGTTAAAGTTGTGGTTGGAATTCAGCCGCAGCAGGTGGATACATATAACATATCTTTCTTTCCGAAAAAAGGTAGCGCTGGTCGGGGCAATGCAGGCGGAAATGGAGACAGAGGTAGAGGTAGGGGTAGGGGTAGGGGTAGAGGTCGAGGTCAGTAGAGTCGATGATTCCGCTGCGCTCTTCTTGGATAAATTGTGTATATGGAGAAAATGCTCCAGCGTTAGAGGCAAGGAACGACTATTCAGTGTTCTGGATTAGTAAGATTAGTGTATACCCAACGTAGCATGAACAGTTTCAATAAAACCATTCATTGGCTTCATAAATTTAGTCGGCTGCATATGAGAAATCTGTGTCGAAGAGAGTATACATGTAACAAGGACCTCATATCTTGGAACCGGTCAAGATACCATAAGTTTAATATGCTTTCGATGGCTCCAATCTCTTATATAACCAGGCCATCACCGTTTCTCTATACGAGCGCTTCATATCCAATGTGCCTATCGGGTCCACCCTCAATACCCCTTCTTCCTATTAACCAAGTTGATAAAATCTTCCCCTCTCTCAATCCTGCCTAGATTCTCCTCCAGTATTGCGAAACTCCTCTCCGCATAAGTCGTTCCCAAACCACTAACGTGGGGTGTAATAGCGATATTCTCCACATCCCACAACGGACTGTCTTCCGGTAAAGGCTCGGGTTCCGTAACATCCAGCGCAGCACCTCGCAGTCCTCCTTCGCTTAGAGGCTTCTTGCAATAAGTGATAAGATCGTCTTGGTTGATGATTGCACCACGCGCAATATTGACAATAAAGGCATTTGATTTGGAACCAAGGATTTCGAACTCGGGTGCGGAGAGGAAATGTCGTGTTTGGGGTGTTAGAGGGACGGAGATGAGGAGGATGTCGATTGATTGGGAGAGGAAGTTGTGCAGGGAGTCTTTATCGAGGCCGCTGTACCAGGCAGACGGGATAGTACCGTCAGGGTCGCCGGTGGATGGGACGATGTATTTTCCTGTATCTTTTCTTGATTCGGGTGTTTTGCGAGGGGAGGCCGTGTATGCGATTACATCCATTCCCATTGCTTTGCAAATCCGTGCAGCTAGAGTAATGAATTGTCAGCCAGTGTCCGTGAATCATCCCATTTAAATCATAGTCCAGATTATCTCCAACTCGTCATCTATCCCATCTCACTTAAAGCTCCAATCTCCATACAACTCTCCCCAAATCACTCACCCTGTCTGCCAATTGCGCCATATCCCAGAACCCCCAGTCTTTGTCCCACACAATCCCTCACACTCCCCATTTCCGTATGCGGACCCCAAAAATGATTCTTCTGCCACTCCACCATCAACTTCTCCTTATGCGCATGGCTCAAGATCTGCATGATAACCCATTCCGAGATCTGTGGACCATGCACGCCCGACGAATTCGTAATCGGAATATCCGTCTCTTTCCATATCGGTGTATCGCTTAGACGGTCGGTTCCCGCGCTGAACAGGTGAACGAGCTTGAGATTCTTGGCCTTGTCTGCAGTAGGAGGGAGCGTGGATAAGGTTACGAGGATGGTTGCGTGGTGCCAGTATTCTGCGGTGAAGGTGGGGTGAGGTTAGTTTTGAGTTGTGATATTGAGTTCTCTGTTTGAGTTTGACGAGGGTGAGGGATTAGAGGAGACGAACCGTCGGGAACTTGTTGCGACACAAATGCTTGACCTTTGGCGAATGTGATGTGTTTATACGTGAACTCAACATCATGCTTCTTCCTAATCCTATCGAGGATCTTTGTGTCCTCAGGAAATGGAAGCAGACATAAGATATGTTCCCGCCGAGTAGGTGCTTCCCCCATGATGAAGTGAGATTGACTGAGACAAGGTAAGATGATGTAGTACAGTAACACAGTCTGAGATAAAACGAGAAGAGAGGGGTCGATAGCAACACAATGAGAGAAATGTAAGAGCTTGAGGTTATATTCAGTTCCGAATTGACGACAGATCGTTCAATTGCGTCTTTCGCAACGGTTGTCGCGTTATCTCTCGTATCGTATATTCATTTGCCTTGCCTCAATTGTGCTTAATAATAGCTCAATTGTTACTTACTGTTGGTTGATTATCTGCTTGGTGACATTGCTACCCCGCTATTCAGTGCAGCGGTCATTGAACTTCGGCACTAAGATAAGAACTTTTGGGCCCAGATAGGCTTGAGTATTGCGACTTTTGTGTCATTGTGCAGTATCCGGCATTGTCGAAAATGCGTTCGCTGGTCTGCTAAGAGGTAAAAAGGTAGAATGTAAGGGTAGTTAGTAGGCATAGTGAAGCTCATCAGAGATTTCAATAGTGCTTCGAATAACCTCACCCAGTCATGCCAGTAGAGCCTCACTATGGCGCACGAAGCTTCTCTAGTTCCAAAATATTCACTATAAATCTAGGCGTTGACTCCGCCACCCAAAAAATCTAAGAAAATAATCTACTGTGAAGTTTGCTTGCGAGCAAGTTCATCGTGCTCCTCAATATCCTGGGCCTCCCATGGATAGCAAATCCACACATCGTCTACTGTTCTCGCGGCCAAATATCTGTTCTCGTTCATCATGTCTTCTGGAAGCCTGCCCTTCTTCTCCTTGTTCTTATTCTGTAGTAGTGGAATAGTCAGCAAGTGTGTCTAATATCCGCCTCAAAAGACTGTAAATGTGGAGACCAGATTCTCCATGGATCTGTCCAACAAACGAACTGCCCAGTAAGCAGGAATACACTCACATGTAACACAAAAATTGAGAAGACAGTCTTCTCCCCCTTCCCACCCATCTTTTGTCTCGCTGTCTCGACATCTTTCTCCAACTCCCTAACCGCATATTCTAGCGTCGTCCTTGTATCATCGACTTCATCGACGATCAAGATCCTCTTTCCCACCAAGTTCTCCATATCTCCCAAACTGTTCAAATCCAACCATTGCGTTCTCGTCACCTTTGTTCCTGGTTGTTCAACTTCGCCGGGTGTGTTTGATGCGGAGGGATGTGTAGAGGGAAGTTGCTCGTAGAGTGATAGCCCGATGGCCTGGATGGGGATGTTGGGGCTTCCGGGCTGCTTGAGGAACGAGCGTAGGATTCGCGCGGGGACATATCCACCCCCGCCAATGGCGATCATTAACTGAGGTTGGAATTCATCGAGAATTCGAGGAGCAGACTCTTGACAGAGTTTGTGGACCTGCGAAGTAGGCGTGAGTATTTTTCGTTGTGTTTCTTCATCACACTGCAAACGCGAATGAGGGGCAGTGCAGCTAAATGCGAAATGCGACAGGACTCAAGATTTTGAGCTTGAACTCACCTGGTTATAGGTCACATATTCCTTGACAACCATCTTCACTACCTTTGCACTGTATGTTTGAGGTTCAAGATCTTTGGTTTCTCCTAGCGAGCTTGCAGAATTGTTCACTTATTCAAAAATCTTTCCTATGGAAGAAAAATTAAGTTATTCAAAATTCTTTTGACTGAGGGTACCTAGAAATTTAGACTGGGCTAGCTCGGGCGGACTTCGCCTGTTTAAAGTTCTAAACTCACCCCTTCATTTTACTAGTCGTTTGTAATATATCCTCAATTTTGTTGCAGTTCGCGTGAATTTAAAGAGGAATCTTGGGAAAGGATAGATCCAAATATGAGATCTCCTCTAACGCTTTGCACGTCGAAAGGTTTTACCTCAAGCATACCGGCTATCTGCCAAACTGCCGAAGTGGTCATACTTGGGGGGCTGTCTAGTATCGATGATGGGCTCCTTGGATGCATCTTCCGCTTTCACTAAGATATGCGATAATGGTTGACCTCACATAACCTTAATACGACCGGATTGTCGATTTGTCTGCTTCTTTTGACGGCTCTATAGCCTTCTATTACAAGATCAGCGCGGCAAGATGATAAGAAAACTCGCGCACGCCGTAGCTTAATCAAGTTGGAACACACGTCTCAGAGCCTCGTTACATGCAGCAAAAGGACTAGGTAAATACTTCACTAGAAGAGCTATCAAACCAACTCGTGGCCCTCTAGCTAGTAGGTTTTGTATGGTGTTCCCGGTCTCTATATTAGACGGTTGCGGGCCGACGCTTAGTTGTGACACGCATGCGAAGTTAGCGAGGTATTCGATTACGTTCTCCTTTCGAATACGCTGAATTCTTCGAGAATATCCCAAATAAAATATCGGACAATAAAATGAAAGTTCTTGTACGGTAGTTGTTAATACTCTTCTTATTAGAATAGGAAGCAATGAGCTGTTGGTTTTAAATTGTTCATCCAAATTTACTTGTACCACGACTAAGCGCCGGCGTATAGCTACCAACCTCTAACAGCTTTACAGTACTAAGGAGAGGTCGCCTATTCACTGGGCCTTCATCTGAGCCAGAAATTAACTACACGACATCGCGAAGACCAAGAGTCTATATCTACACGAGCAACCAACGCTACACGAAGCATGGAAAACTAAGGATTTGTATTTAATCCAGAAACTAACGCTACACGTAGTAGCAAGTGCTATGAGTATATATAAGCAGTTCTTTATCATTATAAAACTTTCTGAAAATTGAATCACATATCAGATTATCCCATCTTTCAAGTCTTTCCAGAGCCTTTCTTGTAGAAATACATTCAAACCTTAAAAAATTCCATTATGTCCGGGCGAACTAGCACTAAAAGACCTCCCAACAGCAAAGAATCTATCTTAGCGGAGACCACGACTGAAGAGCCTCCAAGAGACATTTTGGGGCGTCATTTCCCAGTCAATGAACACTTCTTTTTTGTGAGAGGTCCTGGTATACGCCCTGATATAGATGAACGTCACAAAGGCACCAACGGTAAACTCTACGATAAACTCTACGATGCAATATTGGCAGGGCCAGGTTGTTTGAACCGAGGAGTCGAAGATGGCAAAACTTCTGTGACCCGAGAAGTCGGAGATGGCAAAACTTCTGTGGATCTAGATCGGGTTCTCCGTACCTTTAAAAACTTTCTCTCCGATGTGCAACGATCTAAATCCAAAAACAAAGCATGCTGCATCATTCTGCAAGTTTGTGGTAGACCGCATGAGGAAGGCTTGAAGGTGAAGCTAGGTTCAAAAGATTGGTGCCTGATTTCCGACCTGTTTAAACTCTTCACCTCAGTTAAAGACAGATATCCTCTAATAGAACCTCTATCAATTTTCATTGTTTCTGGTGGCAGTAACAAGAATGAGATTGACAAGAGAATCCTCCAATTTCTTCCAAAAGGCTCTATCGTCATTACAGTAGCAGCTGAGAAATTTCCTGGGGCTGGTGTTGACAAATGGGCAGACGCGATATCTCAGAAGAGATATAGACATGACGGAGCCTCTATCTTGGAACTTTTTAATATGTACCTTCTTAAAGGTCGTCGAGAAAAGATTGACTTGCGGGTTTATCTTGTTCGTGATGAGGAGTACAAAGTCTACAATGTAAGCGAAGTGCTTGAGAAGCGTATGGCAGGGAGAGTAAACCCAGAAATCGTCGACTTGCTAAATGAAAGCAACGGCATCAAAGATAGAATCTTGAGTACTATTGTTGGCCAAATCAAGGGAGGTAAAGTAAAGGGGGAGTACTATGGTGCAGCTCTGGTACTAACCCTTAATGAGCGTTTGGTTGGGGACCTTAGGAATAAAAAGTAGAGGGCTATTGGATTACATTTATCACTTTGTCATATAGTAGAAATTAAAGCTTAGAGAATGCCGTTGCTTTATCCAACCTTTTGAAATATATTGACTATGTGGGTGTCAATGTGCCACGTCGAGATGAGTTGAGCGTCGATAGGTTAACATATTGAGTAGGCGTAAGATTACCGGAGATTGCCAACAACACCAATATTCTTCCGAAGCAGTCTTTCCACTGTTTTGGGCTCTACACTAAAAAGCTTGCACCCCGCAAACAAATCCAAGAGTATTGCATCTTCAACATTGTAAGTTGGAACTTGGAAACGGTAGTCAGTAGGTCATGGTGCTATGAAGGTTCGTGATTTACATCACGTTTGATTCAACAGCAAACATACCAATGTCGCTACGTCCTCGATGGACCTCCTCAAAGAATGGCAAGCAGAGAATCATAGTGCCACGCAGATTCTGCCACAACACAAGGTGACGACCCTCGGTTCGACCATTTGGATAAGTCTCCATTTTGCTGGACGAACGAATATGCCACGACACATAGTAACAGCCCTCGGTTCGATCATTCGGATGGGTTTAAAGTTTCAATTTTACTCGATGAAGACTCGACCTTACGATAGTCTCCCAGGTAATCATCAGGTCCAATATCACTTTCTTCGGCATCACCTTCCAAGATAGTCTCATCCGGGTCATGGGATGACTGATCCTCTTCTTAAATTGGAAGGTGCTAGCTCCGTTAATACTCAAAGATATATTATGATTTATCAATTATTCCTCATCTCATCTCATGTCATCTAATCTAAACTTATTCCTAATGCACATAAACATATATACAATACATCTACCTATTTATCTTTCATTTTTGTACAAAATCATAAATCTAATCACTTCTTAACCTCCCAAAATCATCTAACATAAAATAACATTTTAAAGAAGCATAGCCATCATAACCGCAAAGAGGGATCCATACATAACAAGAACGTTCCACTTCAGGGCCATCGCAGCACCGGTAAACAGGGCTGGCTTGGAGCTAGTGGTGGTACTGCTCGATTGAGATGTGCTGAGAGTAGCGGAAGAGACCGAGGCGATACTGGTGGAGAAGGAAATACCGGCTAAGGACTGGGTAGAGCTGGGAGGTACAAATATTGAGCTCAAGGTGCTGTTAATGCTTGATCCGCTGAGAGAGACTGCGCCAGATGTAGCATTTAAGCCTTGAGGATGTGCGGGTGCAGGATTTGGCACAATGATGGTGCTGGTCAGTGGGGCGCTGCTTGATAGTACGACGTTACTACTTGCAAGAGAAGCATTCAGGAGACCTACAACGTTGGAAGCCGGAGAAGATGATCCAGAAGCAATGGCCGAGGCACTTGGCAAGACAATATTGCTAGTGGCGACCAGCGATGGAGGCCCAGAAGGAAGCCCTAAGGTACCAATGCCAGAAACGCCAACGTAAATTGTAGGTTGAGCGACTACTGTCAAGGTGGATAGAACAGTGGAAGTCTGGCGTAGCGAGCTTGCACAGGACGATTGGCCATTGGCGCATCCTTCCGATATAATAGTTGAGGTGACGTAAATGATTGATGGAGCTCCAACGTTTTGGCTGTTGATTGACGCTGCGGTCGTGGTTTGAGAATTGTGAATTCCTTCGGTATTTTGGGTGCTGATGACCGACACAGGGCTTGGCGACGCAGGTACACCTTGAGCACTTTGGCTGTTCACAATAACCACGGGGATTGAGGACTGGGACACTGTAGGAGCGGTCTGGCTGTTAAAAGATCCGCCAAGGGTCGATGAGACCTCTGGTGAGCTTCCAGTTTGAGTAGCCAAGGGAGCCGAACTTTGAACAATATTCTGGGAGGATTGAGACGCCTCGGTTACCGGGTAGACGGTGGTAGACGCAACAGGAGTCTCTGTCGTCACAAACGCAGACTTTGCGGAGAATGGGCAGTTGGTAATACTAGAAGGACAAGCAATAATAGTGGATTTGCGAGTGGTGAGCATAGTAGAGGTAGTATACTGAACGTCGCTGGTCTTGGAAGAAACGCTTTCACCACTTGAAGCACTTTTACCGGTGCTTACCGGCGAGTTTGGAGGGGCAGTTTGAGAAGCTCCGGTCGCCTCAGTCACAGGGCAAATCGTGGTTGATATGACTAGAGTTTCTGTTGTTAAGAATGTTGTCTGAGATCGAGCTGGACAATTGCTGACGCTTTCAGGGCAGGCAGTGATTGTAGCTGTTCGCGTGGAGAACACTGTTGATGTTGTATATCCTATCTCTGATGAAATGGTGCTCTGTGCCGAGAGAGTACTTTGTGCTGGGACGATGCTCTGTATTGGGACGATGCTCTGTGTCGGAGCGTTGCTCTGTGACGAGATAGCGCTGCTAATCGGTTGTGGCGTGGAGCTAGCTTGGATTTCGGTCACCGGGAAGATTGTAGTAGAGAGGACTAATGTCTCAGTGGTCAAGAAAGTTGTCTGAGATCTGACTGAACAATTGGTGACACTTTCCGGGCAGGCTGTAATAATAAAGGTTCGAGTCGAGAACACTGTAGACGTAGTCGAGCTGATATCTTGTGGGCTGCTGCTGGTGATTGGTTGAGGGAGATCGGTTACTGGGTAAATAGTAGTAGAAAGAACTAAGGTCTCGGTAGTTAAGAAAGTTGTCTGCGAGGAAGCTGGGCAGTCGGTGATGCTTGATGGACAGGCTGTGACTGTGGAAGTACGGGTCGTTAAAATAGTCGATGTTGTCAACTCGGGAGCCGAGGAGCTGGCTGGGATGTGAGATTCTGGAGCCGTTGAAGAGGGAGCTTGGGTAGAAACGACATCTGAACTTTGAACTTCAGAGCTAGATACCACAACTGGTGTAGGTAGGCTAGATGAAACAGATGGAATAATCGAAAGGCTAGTGAGAAACCCATTCGATGATGCCGCCGCGCTAGAGGAACTCTCCTGAAGAGGCATGGTAGCTGGGATTTCCGTAGAAAATAATGGCAATGAGATTGTCGGCGATGAGGAGGCCGCAGAAGAGCCCGATAAAACCTCAGAGCTCTCAGGGAGAGGCGTGGTCGCTGGAGGTTTAGCGGAAATTGATGACGAGGTGATTATCGTTGGCGAGGAGGCTGAAGCGGAGCCCTCGGAGTTGAGACTGGATGTTGGGACACTGCTAGAAATGACTGGGGTCGACGTTTCCGTTGGAACACTGCTCGAGATCATTGAAGACGATGTCCGCGGCGCAAAGGTGAAGGCCTGCGTACTACTAGTACACGAACTAGCCGAATCCATGTGGAAGTTGTCGAACTCAATATAAGTACCAGACGGGGGAGATAAACATAAGGCAACAATTTCAATCAGATGTTCGCCGTCCGTAGTGGGAGTGTATGTAGTCGAGAATGTCGTCCAATCCATCGCCGCTGCGCTGCTAGAATCACCAACCGAGGAGCCATATGCGTCAACATACCAGTGCAGGAAGCATGTAACTTTTGCACCTTGGGTAGTAACAACACGCCATTCTGATGAGACACCGAGGTGTTAGCAGCTGCCTCCATAGACTTTATAACACGGAGCCAAGGTCGAATATGAAATGAATCATGAAGATAAAACATTAGAACGATCTCCGAAATTGTATATGATGATAGATAAATAGAAATTTGTTTACCTAATGACGCAGTATACGTCCTGCCTGCCTCGAAGCCATCAACATTTTGATAGAACATGAGACTACCCGAAGCTCCCTTCCTACAGTATCAATGCATTAGTTTTATCCCAGGATATTTATAGAGTGTGCGTGTTGCATTATTTCTTACAAGTAGTTACTGCCATCTGGCGCGTCGCCGCTTATGACGGACCCAGAAGTGCCAGAAGCATATCCCCAATCAGTAAACCCATCCTCAAACGAGGGGTTTTGGATCAAGTTCGGAACGGCACTGGCGCAGCTAATAGTAGTAGACGTAGATAGCACTTCGGAACTGATACTACTTGTTTGGACGTTGCTGGAGATCGTCGGTGATGGTAGTTCGAGAGAAGAAGTGGCAGCAGCGGAGCTCTCCGAGCTAAGAGTAATCGTCGACAGACTGCTTGAAATGGTCGGCAATGGAACCAGAACTGACGAAGTAGCAGCCGCAGAGCTGTCGGAGCTGAAACTGCTCGTAGGAAGGCTACCGGAGACAGTGGCCAATGAGGTCTCAACAGACGATGAAGCCGTAGCCGAGTTATCGAAACTGGATGTCGTAGTTTGGAGGCTGATTGATACTACCGACGATGATATCGTTGGCTCGAGGGTTGAAACCTGGAGACTAGTGCTGCATGATGTAATACCTGCCTCGCTCATGTGGAAGTCGTCAAGCGCGAACTCTTGTATGCCGCCAGTGCAAGTAATGTAAAGATACATTACATGCCCACCATCTGTTGCAGGCGTATAGCTACCGGTGACTGTGGTCCATGACGCGACCTTGACAATATCGTTTACACCATTGAACAGGTTATTGGCGGGCCCCGAGGTATCCATGTACCAGGCAATACTACAGCTAGCACCTCCAACGGTAGATGGCGTGAGCCGATATTGGAATGACCCCGTGTAAGTAATGCCTTCTTTAAAGCTGGACACAGCCTGTCTCATGGTCACAATATTCCGTGCTAGCCTCCTAGAAAAGGGACCGAAGTTAGTGATATAAAAAACAAGGTAAATTCTGGCATGTGTTCTTACAGATAGTGGGTCCCATCTGCGGCTTCACCACTGACGACTTGACCAATAACACCGGACAATGATGCCCAATTGCTAAGTCCACTTTCGAAAGAAGGGTTTTGAACAAGATTTGCAGCTGGGGTGGCGCAGGTAATAATGGTCGATGTAGATACGAGACCAGGTGATGTGAAACCATCCACGCTAGAAGGAAGCAATGAAGTAGGTGTGGCGGAGGCAATGGAGGAAGGTTCTGGCGAGGGCTCTGGCACAGGCAGCTCTATGGTGGTTTCTGACGAAGGTGCTGTCGACGATGCTGATGCGGAAGATTCTTGAGATGAAGATGAAACAGCCGCCGATGAGGACTCGGCAGACAGGGAGGAAGACTGGAATGAAGACGGTGCTGCAGAAAGAGACTCTGACGAAGAAGGCGAAGCGGAAGATGAAGAATCTGGTAAAGGGATTTTCGTAATAGTAGTCTGGTACACCGAGGTGATCTGAGTAGTGATTATTTCCGTCACATATTGCGTCTGAACACCTGCGATAGTTCCCACGCAAGGATTTGTAGTATACAAACCGACTGCAGCCCACCCATTCTCGGAAACTGTGTACGCCGCTGTAGGGGTTGCATAGAGGACACAGCGTCTGCTTATGCTGTTTATTGCAAATGCCTGACATTGAGCGGGAAGTCTAGAGCACAGTGCGGCACATCCATCGAAGTCATAGCCTACTGCCAGAGCTGACCTGCCAGCCCCAGCGAATGACACATTGTCACAATATGCCTGTGTGTACACGCTGCCTATTGACCAAACGCTGTTCTGGCATCCGCCACTCGGGGCAGCGGACCCTACGGAGCAAGTCGAAGTCGTATAAACCGAGGGGGCACTCGTCGTAATGATATTCGTAATTGTGTTCTCATACGTCGATGTGACGGTCACCACTGATTGACCGACTCCGGACGATGGACACGGTGTCCGCGTTGAGGCGATCGTCGTCGGCGTTACTGCCAGTCCGGAGTTGATCAAGCCAGCGAGGAGGAGGAGTCCTCGGGCCATGGATGGACTCATTGTTGTGGGTTAAGAAAATGAATGGAAGAGGAAATACGAAGGCGACGACTGCCACGCAAGAGGACCAAAAGAATGGACTTGAAGAAAAGATCTTCACTTTGCTGTACTGTGTACATCGTGAGAAGGCGGGAGAGCTTCCATGTATAATAGTTCTCCGAAGAAAACCCCCCAGGGTCCATGTGGATCCGATTCTAGCTGCGTACCTAGTCGTTCCGAACATTAGCTATGATACTAGAGCCAGGAAGGAAGAAATTCAATAGCATTATGGGGTCTTCGATTCGCTTACCTCCATCGCCGGGTTCACCGAAAGAAACTTCTTTCTTGTGTGTTGTCCGAAGTATGGGGAAATGTCATGACAATTTGACATTTGGATATATGAGGGTCGGGAAAGAGAAAGTACGGCTGAGGTTTGTCCCCACCCGTCGCTTCTTTTGGGCAAATCATAGCGAATTAAGATTGACGAGTCGAGTCTAGACCGAGGCACAATTTTGAGAGCAGCACGTCGCTGCGACCTAAACAACGCCATGCCTATGGCTGCTTAAGTTGAAATACGCGATTGGCGAGGAGGTGGAAGGGTCTTTACGCTTGTACCTGAATGATCTTTTTCGCACATGGCGAAGTCGTCTCCACATTCAGGGGTTCGATCTTTGGAAATTCTAGATTCTCATGCCAGTCAAGAGGAAAACAACGATATAAGGTTACCCCCTGAGCTATTTTTCTCCGTGAGTCGGCATGTTTATCTCTCAGACATCTAACCTTCACGTTCCCAAGCGACCGGGTCCCAGGATGGGAGGAATTGCACTCCATCATGTGATATGCTCGATCTTAAGGACCTTTAGAAGCTCAGAGCCTCCTCCATTCTGAGCATGATCTATACTTTTCTGATGTATCTGAACGTGCTGCTGCTGAATCCTTTAATTCACTTAGGTCTTGCAGTACAGAGCCTGATATGTTATCATATGACATAGATCAACAGCGCCAGTATTTTCAAATATCATTTCAGTTATATAAGGATAACAGTTTTATCTGGGGAAAGGGCAATGACTCACTATCTGGGAATTGTCTTGTCCAAATTCGCACCGAATCGCAACGAGATGTCTAAGAATCGAGACGGCCTCAATTCTCACACAGCTAGTCACGTGCCATGCACGTGTCCCATTTCTGAATATAAGGCTCTCAAAGCCTTTTATCCTTTTAGTTCTTTTAGTTCTTTTCGATAATGCCAATAATTATCCATTAGCTAAAGTCTAGCTTGGTGACTTATCCAAGGGAACACGTGTATACCAAGCTGTATTTGATATGTTCTTCGGACACAAGCTGGGTAAAATATTGAGTGGTACTTTATTAGACGTACTTGCTTAAACAGTAGCTCTGTTTAATATCAGGAACCTTGATCAAAATCCGGTTTTGACCAAATGTCCTTCTGCTTATCCAACGTTTCGATCAAACTTTCCGCCTTCTGCCTGATGAGTCCCGCAGCGTCGGTTCCTAGCGGCAAACGCAGCATCCGCTCCTTTTCAGTCGCACTTCCCGTCCCGTTAACGACGTCAAAAATTGCCTGACAACTCTTTTCGACATCCCCGCCATGATTCCCATGCAATTGGCTAAAAAGCTTCAGAATGTTTTCAACTATCGTCCCCTCGTAGTCTTTGGTTAACGGTTTGGCTGTCGTTACGTAAGAGTTGAGGAAGTTGGTCCTGAATCCGCTTGGCTCAACGATCAAACAGGTGAGGTTGAACGGGGCGACTTCTGCAGACAGCGACTGCGTGAAAGCTGTTGACTGTTAGAATTTGGCTACTCATACTGCTGACATTGGCATTTATGCGTAGCGCTCGGCTGTTGAATGGCCGTACCGATTAGTTCAGGAGAGAGCAAGCCATATATTCACATTATGTATTTCTTGGCATGAAATGTATCCCACGCAGTGCTTCCGCCGCCTTGCGAGTTGCACAGTAATGCTTTCTACTGAGTGCTCCTCGAATATACGGTGTGAGGTTGTGAGCCTGCAAGCGTCGCCTACATTCAGGACGGACGTTAACAATGTCATTATATCCGCACTCTATGGCCTCAAGACCGGATTTAACTTGTCCCCGTAGTGGGACTGAGAACCGAAGCCTCCTTAAGTTCTCACGGAGCCTGGCAACTAAGTTCTAACACATCTCTCTACACCCATTCGTTGCCTAGGCTCCAACACTTTCGAAAATATGAACGCCTCGCAAAGTAACAACCTCAAGGACGTTTTGGATTCCATGACATTTGGCCTCCCGGGTAAGTCCGTAGCCTAAACAAGATTAGTGCTTTTAAGAACTAACAATCTTTGAAAGAAAGATTGGCCGCTCGTGTTCATAAAATCGAAGACGATAGCCGTGATCATCGACGTTTTTCAGAAACATGGTCACACGGAAGTTGACAGTGCCCGTGGTTAAGGCAATGGAACAACCGAAGAGTTCCTTGGATATCTCCATTGGGAAGAGCGAGGTCTCGTAACTGACATAAAACTGTACCCAAATTTGGCCTTTCGTCATAGCCACGATTGATCAATACACTCACAAGCCAGAGGACGTACGCGGGGGCCTCATGCGTAGTCTGAAGGCGCTCAAAGCATCCAAGATCGACCTCTTCTACCTACATGGACCCGATCGGAAGACACCCTGTGAAGTCACACTAGGCGAGGTAGACAAGCTGCACAAGGAGGGTTATTTTGCTCGCTTTGGCATCAGTAACTTCATGTCATGGGAAGTGGCACAAATATGCGAGATCTGCGATAAACATGGTTGGATTAAACCAACAGTCTACCAGGGCGTCTATAATGCGCTTCATCGCACAATCGAGCCTGAATTTTCCCCTTCCCTTCGTCGGTATGGAATATCTCTCTATGCTTTCCAGCCCCTGGCTGGTGGCTTCCTGACTAGCCGTTACCAGCGCGACCAAGCAGACTTTGACACGGGATCACGGTTCGATCCTAGCAAGGGTGCATTACACTGTGGGCGCTACTGGAACGACGCCTATTTCGATGCGTTGGATATCATCCGGACAGCCGCAAAGAAACATGGACTTACGAAGGCGGAGTGCGCATTGCGTTGGTTGAAGCATCATTCCCAGCTTAGGAAAGATCAGGGCAATGCTATTATTGTTGGGGCAACGAGTATCACTCAGCTTGAAGAGAGCCTAGTAGATATAGAGAAAAGCCAACTGCCGGAGGAAGTCGTTCATGCTCTAAATCAAGCTTGGTTGCTTATGAAGGGCGTTGCTCCAAATTACTGGCATTGATTGGCACTCAGGGGTGCGTTCTCCTGTAATTGTAGTATTCCATTGAGTACTGATAGTCTGATTGAGTACTTTGGAATCGAGTGGGGAAAATGCCCATTAATTCTTGGTGATAGATTCGCGCTGCTCGGTGGTGGTTGGCTGTAAAAAAAGATCGCCAGCAAGTTTGACTTACACTCCTTTCAAAACACAGAGTTTAGTCGCCCCAATCTAGAATCTCGCGCTATCTCAAGATTCCTGCTTTAGCACCTTGGCAGCATTCTTTTGCCAAATGTTCAATTCTCACGACCTCTGCCCAGTGCCCTCTGACTCGGTGCATCTTCATTGGACTTTCGATTCTCTACGGCGAGCCACGATACTTGGCAATGGCCTTGAACTGGTTCATGGAATCTGTAACTTCCGGTGGTTTCAAAATCTAGCCGGATTTAAGACGTTGTGATTGATTGATTGATTGCTTACGTCATTGATTGATTGATTTATTCATAGACCGATCCCAGCGACCGAAGGTCGCTCATGCGGCATTGTAGTGGTGCATGATCACCTAACCACTAGTAGCTGTTCGT